>JAULLG010567160.1:0-10140 GCA_035668355.1 Sarracenia leucophylla
CAAATCAATCAATCGGGACTAAGCTTATTATTTTAATTTTATTATTTTTCAAAAATAATAATTTTTCAAATAAGCTAGATTTTTTAATTGGTATTAGAGCTTATATTTTTTCAACTTTCAAGATTGGGAACAATACAGAGGGAGATAAGACATAAGCCAATGGGTATTTAACACGGTTACTGCAAGTTCTGATGTAAGGATTGAACTATTTTGTTATGGATTGTTTGTTCTAATAGGAATAAAGTGACTTTTGAGGGTTCTAGAAAGACATTGGTAATGATAGAATTTGTTAATCAACTCCCGAGGGACTTCGAACAAGCAAATAGGAGTCCAGAAGCAATTCCAAACTCCATGCCTACAACCTAGAGGCCTCCGAAGAGCAACGTTATCAAAATCAACTTTGATGGGACTATTTTTCAAAATGACTGTGTGGGAGTTGACATTGTAATTTGGGATGCCTTGAAATCTTTATAGAGCCTTGTAATTTGTTCTTCATTGTTGTTCTCATGTTTAGTGTTTTTTGATTTGTTTATAGAGCTACTCTTTATAATAAAAAAGATTTTAAAAAAACAACGATGTTGGTCAACTAATTAAAGTACTATCATCTCTTTCGTTGATGAATTTGGAAAGAGAAAGCATAGGAAAATCATTCTATTTTAATTTTTTTTTTTTAAAAATAGAGAGGGAATGAGAAGAAATCAATTAAGACTAGAACCTTTAATTGTTAATTGAAATTAATTAAGATGATAATTTTTTAGTGTTAATTGGTATTGGGTGCTTAAGAAGTTTGTTAGGGAACTAGTTATTTATTTTATCAAATCTTTTTTTAAAAATTTGTATCAAAATGTTAATTTTTATTTCACTGATTATTTATTTCACTAAGCCTTTTTTTAAGTTTATATCGAAATGTTAATTTTATTTCACTAGTTATTTATTTCACTGGTATTTTTTACCATCATTAACTGCCAAACACTTCATGCCCACAACCTTCCACCACCACTTTCAAAATATTTAATATGCCAAGCATATTGTTTATTTTTTATTTATTGTAAAAGAAAATGCTTGTAAATATTACTAAACCAAGCTTAAAGACACGAAATAAAGGGTTTTGATATGTTTTCCAAGAGCTTGTTTTTGTTTATAAATAGAAAACGTTTTTAAAATATGATTTATCTTCTTTTTTTATCGGGGTTCGGGGCGGGAGAGGAGGGGATGGAAAAAAGGGGGGACTCGACCCGTGAATCTCTCGATGAGGAATCTATAAGTGAGATTATAACAACTGAACTGTCAAAATTTCTCATGATTTATTTTCTTAAAAATACTAAAAAAGAATAAAACAGTTCCAAATCCGTTTCCTCTTTCTTTCTCTTTTGTCATACTATTTCTTGGCGTATATTGCATACGATATACTGAGCACGACCGCATAGAATTGAAACCCAACGTAGACGGAGAGCTTCACTTTATCCGGCATTTGGAATAACTTTTTTTTTTGTATTCTATTTTTTATTGTAGTGATTTTTTTTGATATTAATCTAAATAAATATATTTTTTAAAGTTTAGAAATCTTAGGACCTTGGCAGCCTAGATCTTTTTAGCATTTTGGATAAATGCTTAAAAAGCAAAATTATTTGTTTGGTAAAAAACACAAAAAAAATTATACGTCAAATCAAAACATAAATTTTTGTAATATTCTATTCAAACTGTCACTACTTTTAAAATATAATAATATCTATTATTCATAACTTATTTACTACCATTATCAAAAACATATAATTGTTAATATTAAATGTATACAATAGTAAAATTGTCCATTTGTAACCCCAAAAAAAAACTAGTTTTCTACACAAACAATCAATTTCAAAAAAAAAAAAAAAAAAACTAGTTTAGAAGCTAAGTTACTCAACAACTTACTTTGAACTCAGTTTAACTTTTTGGCTAAAAAAGCAAAAAAAAATATAGTTCTTAATCTTGAGCCAATCATGCTCTTAAGTATTAATGGATTTATTCTTAAAAAATTATCTCATTTAAATGAAAAAATTATATTGCTCAAAAAATTAAATAAGACGAAAAAATTCAAAGCCTCTAAGTAGCATTTTTTATCTTTAGTAAAAAAATTTAAGATAGGTAGAGAAATATTTTTTTTAAATTTTCTCATCATGAAAAATTAAAATATTAAAAAAATTATTTAAGATTTAATCCTTTTTTTTTTAAACTCGTACAAGTTTAGTCCGAACACTTTTTAAATACATTGAATCCTCAAGAATATTATAATTCTTTTTAATAACAAATTTGCCCTCAATTTAGTTATTACACGACCATGCCTCCAACCTTAAAAGATTAAAACTCTCTTTCCTTCATTTAATCCTTTCTATTCAAAACCCTAACTATCATCGTGGCTCTTCCGCTGCCCAACTTTAAACCCATAGAGTTGGCTTAATTTCTCTCTTTCTATTCAAAATCCTAATTGTCGCCCGTTTACACTAATATTCTTGTCCGATATAAATTTTCATAAATAACATAAGTGAATAATCAATATGAATTGATTAAATGGAAATCGACAGAACCTTTTTATGTTTAATACTGATAGCGTCAGAATCCGACGTGATCCGCTCCACGCTCCAAGCTCCAATGGACCTGAGAAACACGAGCAAACCGTTAGACAGGAGGCCGGAGGGGTCTCCGGCGTGCCCTCTCCGACGGTCAAGTCAGAATATATCCGAAAAAGGGAGAAGAAGAAGAAGGAGAAGGAAAGAAAAATACAGTAGCGGCGATTAGGGTTAGAGAAATTGTCTCTACCTAGTACTGCGTTACCTGGAGCTTATATAGGTCTACCGGAGAAGATGGCCATGTGTCCCCCTCGGACCACGCACTTGATGGCAAAGGTACTCCTGCCATAACCGCTCACGGAAAACTTTGGGATTGGGCACCACCTTCTGACATGGTGATATTATCTTTGTAATGGCCTGTGGACGGGGGGACCACTTGGGCGCGTGAGGATGACACTGGGACGTCAAGCCATGCGCTAAGTCCCTGGGGCTCTAGGGGCAAGCCTCGTACGTTCAATTGGTCGAAACGTGAGGTCGACCTTCCCGCTGCTCGAGTGGGAGAATAAGGGTCAGCTCAGTTAGTTCTGGATCAGATGAGGTTGTAAGATCAGTCGGCTTGCCTTGACAATGCGAATCTGGTGGGCCTGTTGCCCTGCACAGCTACTTCTTGCCTTCTCTGGTGGTTAGATGGGCCGGGCTCAGCTCCCAGTGGTTGGGCCGGGTCCCTCGTGGGAGTGTGTCCATATCAAATACTATTATTCAAATACTATGTAAATACACAGGATATTTGTATTAACCCAGAAATGTTGTTATTATATCGACAAAACATTTTCATCGACAGAAGGCCTCTATCAATAAGTATTGATTGCCTCAACATAGGAACGTGGAGATTCTTGAGAAGCGGGAGTTATTAAATCAGTATTTACTAGATGTTGATTTCAGAGTTAAACTAATTCTTACCACCAAATGTCCAATACAAACACAAGGTAGTGGTTATGCCAGATGTCGAAATCTGAAAGAAGAGTAGTTATTAAGAAAAAAATATGCCTAACATAAGAATCAAGTACCAGCAACTGTCGATAACCACCAATTCAAATTCTTTAGAGAGATTCAAATCTCTATAAATAGGCTTGAAGAGGTTTTAGAAGAGACAACTCCAGCCACAACGCTATTTTACTTCTACGCAATTTATTGTTTTCCTAAGAGTAATTGTTAAGTTAGAAACCCAAACCATCTCTTGTATTTGTAATCCTCTATTGATTCGACGGTGTTTTATTAATATAAAATTCATATTGCTTAATCGCATATCTCTTTGCATCCATTCTCATCCAATGAAATGTTGAAATGCGGCAACTGAACCCCGAAAACATAGCCATGCTGCTCTGTTTTTTTATCAATTTCGACCGAAGACAAAATTTGTGTGAACACCACTGTCACTCTTTCGCCGCCCTGACTTTGAACCCGTTGAGTTGGCCTCATTTCTCCATTTCTATTCAAAACCCTAGTTACCGTCCTCATTCTTTCGCCGTCCCGACTTTGAACCCGTAAAGTTGGCCTCCCAAATCAAAAAATGGTTGAACCATAATTCCTTACGGTCATTGATTTACGGAGATGCAAGATCTTGATAATTACAAGATTGAACCCCATTCCATGGCTTTACAATCAATTACGGGAAGAGTGATAACCTAAAGCAGGGAGAGCAAGTAGACAGAGAGGAGCAGAGGGGAACTCGGGAGCTCCCACACTTTTGATCTTCTCTCTTTGTTTTTTTTCTTTTCAATTTCTTAGTTTATTTGAGGTGTATAGAATTATAGATAATTAGATATAATCTGCATCTTTTGTGAAGATTGTTGTATAATTGATAGCGTCTGAATCTAGGACGGTCTACTCCAAACTCTGTGGGCCTGCAAAAGAGGATAGACCGCGTTAGAAAGGAGGCCAGAAGGATTTTCGGCGTGCCCTCTCCGACAATCAAGTCAGTCAGTGGTCGAAATGTAGGAAAGCAGGAAAAGAGATAATGGAAGCAGGAGGCGATTAGCATTTTTTGTTTACGTACCTTTCACCTTGATTGTCCCTTGCTTATATACCTTTTATGAAGATATGGACACGCGGCCTGTAGGTGCGTGTTTGCCGGATATCAATATTCTCTTCCATAACTGTATTTGGAAGATTGAAGATTCCCTGAAACCTCCATTCCAAGATCTTCGGGGGGAGATGCTCTTTCTAACTGTTTCTGGTCGGTCGCATATCCTTTTGTACCCATGTGGGCACAGGCGCTTTCCTGGTCGGCGCTATGGCTCTTCTGGCCAACCCAAGTTAGCTAGTTGGTAGGTCTGTCCGTTATGCCGACCCCAACCTCACGCTGACCGTGGCTTTCTAGCTTGGTTGTGTACTGGTCGGCTATTAAGATAGCAAATATCTGATCATCCGACGGGTCGGCTCGGTTTGGTCGAGCCATTGTGAGGTCAGGTCGGGCGTTCTGCGACCTTTGCCCTGGTTAGGCTGCAGATTTCTGTTAATGGGCTATTCTTGTCCCCATAAATGGGCTTTTGGCCCCATGGGTTTGGCCCGTAATTCTGGGGTCAGGCTTAGGATATTTATACATATCTATCAATAATAATTATATGGATGGATGAAATTAGTTTTTTTTTTGAAATATATTAGTAATTTCTTCTTGAATTGTATCGGGTTTATGAAATGTATTAGTTGATGGGCGATGACGGCGGTGGCAATTATGATGGACGACTGTAACTAGGGATTGAAATGTATCAGTAATCTTTTTTAGAAATGTATCAGTTAGTTTATGAAATATCTCAATTGGTAGGCGACGACGGCATTGGCCACGGTGGACGACAACAGCTAAAGGATTGAAATGTATTAGTAATTCATTTTCGAAATGTACTAATTGGGGTTAGTGGTGACGGCAACCGATGGTAGCGACAGGGGAATGTATTGAGTGAGATTCTGAAATGTAGCAGTTGGCTTCTAGATGTAATAGTTGGAGGTTGGCGATGATGGCGACGACGAAAATGTATTAGTTGGGGTTCTGAAATATATCAATCAAGTTTTCTAAAATTTATCAGTTGTATGTGTTGAAAAAACTTGAGTTTTATTTATTTTTGAATTAAATTGTTAAGTGTTGCGTCTGTTCAATTTTGAACAGTTGTGTCTTTCCGTCTCGCACCTTTTTATTCGGGTACCTATATTCCTATAAATAGGACCCTCCACCTCTCATTTTTTTGAACATTTTGCATTCATTTTGCACTTTTTGTACAAAATCTTCTAAGAATTATGTGTGGTTTCATGGTTCACCTACTGATCAGATTGCAGTGCTGCTTCCAATCGGTGAAAGTCGGATATTCTTGGGAAGCAAACGCCCAAGTTCTCTATCAATACCATAGTGAAGGGTGAATTTGCCTTAAGAAAAAAATATTTTGATAATCGCCTCGACTCAAAACGTTTTTTGCCAATTTACGGTGTACTGAAATTGGTCCGGTACGTTTCTATTTAAACTTTAATTGGGTTTTTGTGTTTTTTTTCCCAGTATCTTGTAACTAGGACTGTCCATGGTCGGGTTGGGGGTGGACCCACCGCCCGACCAACATGGTTCAGGTTGGCAATAAACCCAACCGAAACCAACCATTGCATGTATCGGTTTCGGGTGGGTGGGTTTAGCGGTTTGACGGGTTGGGTTGGGTTGGTTTGGCGGGTGAAAACTGGGCAAAAACTGGACAAAAACTAAGAATTGCAGTGGGCAAAAAACATATCAAGAATGGGCACAAAAACAGGACACAAAAACTGGGCAAAAACATTGGGTAACATAGCTATTCCCAGTATTCTTTAAGCCTCTGTCCAGTAGTGTTTCTTATCATGGCATCAACTATCAAGAGTGGTCACAATTGCGCATTGAGATTGTGCCACTAAGTTTCTTATGTTCAAGAGCTTTGAGACGGTTAAAATCCAAATTGCTTACAAATCTAAGCAGGTTCATTTAACTGGCCAGATTATGAAATAAAATAGGTGAGGTAATAAAAAAATCTAGTACAAACAGAACATGAATTGAATGCACTCCCAACTGAAACCCATTAAGTATCAACTGATTGCAAGCAAAAAAATTGCAGAACTAATTGCAAGCAAAAAAATTCACCTGGGTAAAAAATTGCAAGAAAAAAAAAATACTCATATATAAAGAAAACAGACCTTGAATAGGTGATAGATGCCACTGGTTTTTTCAATAATTTCTTCAATAATCAATCCTATTAAACAAGAAAGATAGCAAGTCAAGCAAATCTATAAGAAAAGAGACATAGGTTTCAAACAGACCATGAACAGGCGTCGCGAAGTGAAGAAGGAAAATTAGGGTTAATACAAAATTAGAGATTTTGTTTGTATTTTCGTATATGAGGCGAGGCGCTTAAAACTTCAGAAAACAAATGTAAGGCGTTAACATGTATGGTCGGGTCAGGTATATCAGTTTTTGATATTCCCACCCGAGACCCGACCATCCACCCGTTCAAAAAAAATTAACCCACCCACTAATCGACCGTTGACTTGGCGAAACCGTGTAATTCGGGTTGGGTCGGACGGTTTGAGCGTGTCGGGTGGATCCAGGACAGCCCTACTTGTAACCGTGTTTTTTACGATATTATTTTATTGATCATACTGATAGCGTCAAGATTCCGTCAGGTTCCGAACCGGTGATAGATGGCTTTGTGCGGAGTTTTTCGGGTTTGAAAAAGGGTAGCAAACAAGTTAGGACAGGGTGTCGGTGTCTCGGCGTACCCTCTCCGATGGTAAAGTCAATACCGGTATGAGGAGAAAAAGAAGACTGTAAAGTGTTGAAATCTACAGAGAAGGAGGAGAGAAAGATGAACAGTGTATATATTTGATACTGGTATATTGAAATTGTGTTAGAAGATACCTGGTTCAACGGCTTAGTGGAGCCTATATACTTAGTCTGATCGGTCGACACGTGGCTAGGTCGGCTGATACGTGGCCCTTGAGATGAGGGTCTTCCTGGGATGGGTTGAGGTCCCTTGGATCAAATGTCAGAATAAGGACTCCTCACATGATCGCTGATGCTGGCAGGTTTAAACATTAACTCTCATTTATTGCCTTCTGCAAAACCTTTACACGTGTTGTCTTGTGATTGGAGGTCGGTCGAATCAATGTTCCCCGTTATCCTTACCCGTTACTGCGTGACTTGTTGTGGAAGATACAGAAGTGCCGAACTGAGAGATGCCGATCAAACAGTATGCTCTGTACAAACGGTTGGGGTATCAAACGGATGCAATTGCTCAGGTAGTTACGTTTGGTTTATATGATCGGGCGTTAGCAATCCCTTCACTGTTTTAGACCGGCTGAGTTCCGATTGAATTGGAGATCCGGGTGAGCCATGCATCGCTCGGTTCCTCGGTCGGATACTTAGCCTTTAACTCTGATATACAGCGTATAACTCGGGCATTGGATGTATAGCTCGGGGCGTACGATCTAAATGAATCAGATAGGTCGGTGGTCGGCTCATATAACTAAAGAAGCCCAAATTAGCAATACTAGGCTCGGCCTATAAGCAAACTGTGGGCCGAGCATAACGATCGTGGGTCCAGGTGGGTCGGACGGCTCTTCATAGGTTGGATCACAGATCAAGCCTTATGAAAGTATAACTTCCATCTTGATAAATATGACAATGATATAGATGTGTCTTTCCAGAATCCCAATTTGGGTACCTTCATCGACCCGACTTATAGTGGTGAAAATTATCACCACATCAGATCATAAATGCACAAAATGTAAACAATATTTTCCAACAATCTTATGGCAAGTTCGATATTTACTTTTTGTGTATTTTACGGCATGTGCTCTGTAGTGTACATTTTTGTTTGTTGTATACTAAAATTGTTTTGGCACTACGGATGTTTGGAAAGAATTTTGTATGAAAGAGATATGTTGGATTAAGTTTTTTTTTTTTTGTCCAATTGATTAATTTTTTAATCCAAACAATGCGAATGGGAGTTCTGAATCAAAATGAAAAAAAGAAGTGTTCAAAATGATGAACATGTCCGTTTGGATATTATGTTTTGTTGTTCACATTTTTTTTGGTAAATCAAAAAAGACATGATAAAAAAAAGTTCGAATCAGTTTTAGTCCATATGATTTGTCCCTTTTTTTTATGGGAAGCTCAACTAAGGAGCTAGGAGATAAACATAACTCGGAGGGCATACCCCCACAAGACATGGCTTATCCAAAAATCCTATCCTAGACAATGTAAAAATCAACTTTGAAGCTCGAAGAGGACGCTGCCTCATAGGAACATCCGTCTGGAAACCCGCTGAACCGGGAGAAAGTCTACATCTTCGCGTCTGTGACTTTGTATGTAGAAAAAAGCTGTGACGAGAACCAACGTGATTCCGAGTATGGACCGGTACATAATAGGCCACAAAAACCAAGCTTTCCTATTCCGCGCTGGGCCAAACATGTGCTCAGATAAGGGCAAAACGAGACACCTGCTAGGGAAGAGGTACCTGAAATCGCAGGGGACTGATTCTTCAAGAAGGACTATTCTCTTCTGCTTTGGACAAATGAGAAGCACGGGGCAACCACCAAAGGTCATGTGATTGCATCAACTATAAACAGTGGAGGGGACTTCCGGGGGGGTAAGCTTCCCCGCATTTCTTGTACCTATCCCTAAATATCATTGGAATCAACATGTTTTTAACATTCTTTCCCAAATCTGGTCAATCACCATCATGATTCCTGACAAAAGAGCATCTTTCATATTATCAAAGGCTTGAGCAAGCTTGAAATGAAGACTGATTCCTCATTCCTCGGATAAAAAATTCTTAAAAAGTATGAAGTATCTCTTAACAGTACAACTGATGAATCTAGAAAAATATCTATGCCCAAAATACATCCTTTAATCAGTGATAACCACTTAAGTTCATCCGTTCAAGAACAAACTCCAAGAAAATCTAATATCCTGTATATATACATGATCACTTGGGTTCACCTTCATAGTCATGCCTTCCATATGGCAGATGCTAATCATCAACAGATTAATCATTCCCTGTCAGGATTGCACCAGTGATCTTCTTGAGGCATTTGTAGAGACTCATACCAGGCAGCTATGTATGGAATCTAATGACAAATAGAACCATTCTCTTGGCGATCAAGGTGGATCAGTACACATACAGGTTATACTATTCAAAAACTCCCAACAAAGGTGCAGTTGTGAATGGTATCAAGATTCCTCCAAAAAATTAAACTTTCCCTTCAGCAATTAAAACCACAAAAGTTGCACCAATGCATAACTTGTTACACCAGTCAATTCTAACTCCTCACACCGGCATAGTTCAAGCGGTTTACACTTCACACTTAATCCCTTTTGCCAATTTCATGATTATCTAGCAAAGAAAATCACCACAATTTACCTTTTATTTACTGGTTTAAAATGCTAGGGAAGAAAGGTCCTTAATTAAACCATCAAATGAGCTCATTTATTTAAACCGTTTCTCAAAAAAGAAAAAGTAGAAAAGGTATCGTGGATCCAAAAACATTAAATAAAATTAAAAAAAAAAAAAAAAGGAGGGACCAACCT
>JAULLG010567381.1:0-10123 GCA_035668355.1 Sarracenia leucophylla
TTGAGAGAGACCTAGTGTGTTTTGAAGCCATTACAATCCATCTCGGATCGGTGCCCACTCACCGGAGGTGGACACGTACGCGGGTCATACGTGAGAAGGTCCCGGGGTCGTCTCAAACGCGACGTGGATCTTTTGTTGTGAATTTTGACATTCACACCCAGGTATCGTTTCTGTCCAACATAGATTAGCATGTAAACTTTCATGAAAAAGAACCGCAACTCAACTTTTTATAACAAAACGCTTCCGTATCTTGCAAAAAATCAACATGTTCGACGTATTCATTTAAATGTGTAGGGCATTATTGGCAAAGTGACATTGTTAGAATATTCCTAAGTGGGTCGGCCCTATTATATGGGGATATTTTATTAATTTTGTCAAGTGTATATTTATTATACATTTGGGGTAATTTTGTGATATTGTAATATTGCAAAAATTAGAAAGAAAATTAATTAATTCTCTCTCTCATGGTAGCCGACCCTAGGAGGGATATTATGTGCATATTTCGTGCTTTTATTTAGGAAGGATATATGTATATTTCCTAAAATATTGCATGGGGATATATATAAATGGTTAGGAGAATTAAAATCTAATTTTCATTCCCTCACTCCAAAAATACAACCTAGCCGACGACCCCTTCTTGGTTCCCCAATATTGTTCTTCAGTTTTGGTGGTGATTGATAGTGTGTAGAAGCCTAAGGACTTGTCTCGGATCGGTGTCCACACACCGGAGTTAGAAACATGCAAGGGTGATACGTGAAAAGGTCTCGCGGTGGTCTCACTCATTACGTGAAAAAACAAAGAGATTTTTTGACAAATCTCAATCGGTATAACTTCTGTCTGTCTCTTATTTGCATGTTATTTTTCTTGAAAAACGCGTAATAAAAACGATTTTTCGATTTAATAATGCTTCCGCCACGTCGACTCCAACATTAGTACCAGAGCCGATCGCACGTTTTTCATGAAAAAGTTGTGCTAACCTTTGTTTCAGTGCGATTTGTCGTTATGGTTTGGTTTTGAATACATGAATGGTTTGTTTTTATTTCATTGCGTTTAAAACAGAAAGTATCCCGACTGTTTTTAAATCGGGATAAGAAACTTGTACGCCTACTACATGGGGCATAAGTGTTTACCTTGTAATGATTTAATATTCATGCACTTATTTTCTTTGATTTAATATGTAAATCGGACAAGAAAAAGGGGACCAAAACAGTGGCAAATCGACAAAAGAAGCAGCAGACAGAAGCTGGAACACTGGGGTTCGGTCAACCCAACCCTCTGGTTCGGTCGACTGAGGAAGATTCGGTCGACTGGCCCCCTTGCTCGGTCGGACGAGGCACTGACATGGGGACTAGTTCGTGGTAGCAGTTTTCTAGGGGCTGTTTGGCAACATCCTTGGCCTTTTCAGGTGGTCTAGTGGTGGTCCAAGACTATGACGGTGTTTTAGAAGCTGAGGCAGCTCATTGGGCTTTTTGGAGGCCCGTTTGGGGTTTTTCAAAACTCTAAGGATTAGACCGGGTCATAATGATATTTTTTATTTATTTAATTTATTGTCATTATATTTAATTGCTTATTTATTTGTTTTAAATTTATTGCGTGTATGATTTTATTTTATTTTATTTTTCTTTTATGTATGGTTTTTACAAATCAAGGAATATTAGGAAAATGGTTTTAAATAAGAAAAATTAATCCAAGCGATTTTTTAAAATGGGAAAACAAGTAGGTAATTAAGTTATTTAATTTTGCGTTATGTAGATAATTAATTAATGGTTTTTTTTTAAAACTGGGTAATTAGTTTTTTCGCAAAATTAAATAAGCTATTTTTGTTTGTTTTAAATGGAATTAAATTTGGAATTTTTAATCAATTAAAATGGATTTATTTTAATCGGGTAATTAAAAATGTGCTTAGTATTTGAAAATAAACAAACGATTTAAAAACCTCGATTTTTTAAAACATGAAGTGGGAGAAGGATTTAGTCACGTATAAATCCTGCGGTCTCTATCACACATTCGTTGGAGATGTAATTTTAACTCATGTGCCGGCCTGACCGGTCTCCCTAAGGAAGGGTTAAAATTATGGTATCTCTCGAACAATCTCCTGGCTAGGGTTAATTTGAAATATAGTGTAAAGTTGGGTTCGCACACACCGGGCCCGGGACTTTAACACGAGATTTTTAAATTAAGTAAGATGGTTATACACTTAACCAGTGAATAAAAATATCCTCCCTAAGGAGTCATTGTTTTTATTCGCGGGGTCCAAAGTTGTTGGCTATTTAATCATTTATAATATAATTGGGAAAAAAATATGTTAATCCTTGGTTCGTTAGTTGGTTAGACGTCCACACTACGTGGCCTGATTAGTTCATGTGACTCTACGCGGATTATTTTTTTGATGTGATATTTTTCTAAGAGGGATTAATAGACTGACATGTCTGTCCGGGCAGGAACTGATTATTAGATGTCCACACTACGTTGCCTGCTTAATCACAAGAGTTTTGAGCTGCCAATAATTCTTTTAAAATTAAAAGGTTGATGGGCCCTAAATTTTACAAAAGAATTAAAAAGTTTTCTCTTTGTTTCTCAGGATTTAATATGGGATCATTCAATCCATTTGATATAGTGTTGCTTTCTGATGATTATAAGTCCGTGCTCACTGAACCTTGTCCTCCTGCTCCAAATAACGAGACTTCAGATTTGGATACTCATTATTATGAGTTATGGAAGAACGCTGATCGGATGGCCACTTGCTACATGCTGGCTTCTTTGTCAGACGTGTTGCAAAGTCAGCATCATTCTATGGTGTTGGTCCACTATGAGGCAACCTAGGGGAGGGGGGGAGGGGGTGAATAGGTTGTTACAAAAACTTAATCTCTTTTTACCTTCTTTTAAATTTATCTTGCAATCAAAAAGAAATAACAATTGCAGCATAAATAGAAAGAAATAAATACAAGAAATACCAGAGATAGAGAAAAGAAAATTCAAACCACAAAATCAAGTTTATAGTGGTTCGTCCAAATCCTGCCTACGTCTACTTTCTCAAGCAGCACTTGAGGATTCCACTATAGCGAAGTGCTTACGGGTGCACTCCAAACCTGATACAAAGGATTTTCAGGGTATCCTTCTATCTAGAGGCTTTGCAGGAGCACCTCCGGACCTGGAAGCTTTGCAAGAGCACTTCCAAACCTTGTTTGAGTTAATTTTGGGCTCAACTTTTGGGCCTAAGTGAACTTTCAGTTTGTGCCTTCACAGACTCTGTTTTTGTTAGAGTAGTGTTTCTCCTTCTTGAGATGATTTACAGTACAAATCCTCACTACAAATGATTCACTCTTTCTCTCTAAAAAGCTTACAATAAATGTAATACAAAGGAGAGAAAAGAGAAAATACAAAGTCTGGCTAAGATTCGTAGACAAAAATGCTCAAATAAATAAGCAATAAAATCTGAGCGTAAAACATGGGATAGAGTAAATGATCATGCTATTTTGTTTTTACCAATTTCACCAACCTTTCTTCCTTTGAATAATTCTTCTTAAATAGCTTTCATAAATTTCTGATCTTTGGAGGCAAAGACTATAGCCGTTGATGCATTTAATGCTCAAAAACTTCCCGTTGAAAGAGCCAGGTTTGAAATAAATGCATGTAAGGGTCGTCTCATTTTGAAACTGGGACGACCCAATTTTCTGTTGCTTCAACTAGGACGGCACAGGTTGGAAGTGGGACGGCTCTCTTTTGTGTCTCTGATAATTTTGAGTCTGCACAAAAAGGATCTGGAACGGCCCACTTAAAGATACTAAGAGTTTGAATTTTTTGGGTAAATTGGGACGTCTCAAAGTGCCTTTGGGACGACCCAGTTGCTTGAGGAAAAAAGTCTGGATCAGTAGGGGACGGCACAAATTGAATCTGGGATGACACAGAAATCTCAGAGCTGGAGTTTTGTCAAACTGGGACGACCAGATAGAGAAGGGGTCGACACAAAATAATCTGGCCAAAACAAGATTTTCAGAAAAACATTGCCCAACATCGAATGATCATAACTCCCTCGTCCGAACTCAAAATCAGACAAATATTATTTCGAAATTGTAGCCCTTGAAGTCCTCTTTCCAATGGATCTGGCCTCAGCTTCAAATTCTTTTTTTATAAAGAGTTATGGCCAAAATACCAAAGGTATGTCAGTGTTGAAAATACCTTGGCTTGAAAAGGATTAAGGGTTTCGAACCCAAAGCTCAAGGTTTCGAAACAAAAGGCCAAAAACAGAGAAAGGTTCTAGAACCAAACAAAAAGGTTCTGAATACTAATCCTATGAATAGGCATGAAGAATGCATGAAACAAGGGAAGGTTTCGAGACCGGAAGAAAAGGTTTTAGAGCCAAAAGGCCAAAAGCAGGGAAAGGTTCCGAGACCAAACACAAAGATGGTTATCGCTACTGGACGACGAAATGAATTGGCCAAAACAAAGGTGCTGGGGAATGAAAGATAAAAGGTTTCGAATACAAAATCTAGGGTCTCGAAACCTTCAGTACAGAAAATGCATAAAGAAGACTTCTTTGCATAGGAGAGGTTCGGAAACCAAAAAAAAAAGGTTCTGAAACCAAAACTCAAAAATATGAAAAGATCCGAAACCAAATTGAAGGGTTTCGAATGCAAAACAATAGAGAATAAAAAAGGCTCAGGAAATAGAAAGGAATGGTTTCGAAACCTAAGGTAAAGGGTTCCAAAACCTGTTAGGGTTTTCCTTGTTGATTTGTTCTAGATCAAGCACAATACTTTTCTTCTTTTATCTTGGCTTTTTGGTTTGAGCATAGGCATAAAAAATAAATAGGATTTAACCTGAAATAAAACACTCAAACAAAGCTTAACCATTAGCAACAACAAATCAATGTGTTATTAATGTCAAAACCAAGGACACGGCTTGATTAAAAGACCTTTAGGCTAACATATGGAATCAGCAACTATGATCATGCTCAACCTTACAGAAATGTTTGGTGACCAAGGTCAGGCAGCAAGCAGGTAGCCATGAAGGCTCTAATGAACATGACTATGGCCGAGGGTATACCTGTTAGGCATCACGTTGGGAAGATGATCGGTCTTCTCAACGAGCTGAAGGTCCTTGGAGCCGAGATCGTTGGGGAAACCCAGGTTGATATTGTGCTCCAGTCTTTACCTGATTCTTTTAATCAATTCCGCCTTAACTATACAATGAACAAACTGGATTTTTCTCTGGCGGAATTATTGAAAGAACTTCAAGCAGTGGAAGGTGTTATCCGTAAGTCGACTCATGCATTTGTTGCCGAAAAAGCTTCCTCTTCTAGACCAAATGGTGGCAAGAAGAGGGATAAAGGTCAGCAACAGGAAAATGCAAAGGGTGTTGGCAAGGTGAAACCATCAGTTACCAAGGCAAAAAATAAGGCACCTAAGGGTAAGCGTTACTATTGTTAGAAACCGGGACATTGGAAGAGGGACTGTTCAGACTGTAAGAACAAGAAAGCTGCAGATATTGATTTCTCTTTTGTGGTTGAATCATGTTTAGCGGTTGTATCTACGGGAACCTAGTTTGTAGATACCGAAGCCACTAATCATGTCTGTAATTCTTTACAGGGGTTCCGGGTAACCAGACAGCTTAGAGAGGATAGGATATATCTACATTTGGAGTACAACTCCTGAGTTTCTACATCAGTAGCTGGAGAAGTGGTTATTTATTTTAGTAGGAATAAAAGTTTTATTTAGAAAAACATTTTATATGTACCTCAAAACAGGTGGACTTAAGTTTCGGTTTCCTGTTTGGGAATTGATGGATATTTAGTTTATTTTTAAATAAATCTTTTTACGTTGTTTTGAATGGAAAATTATTTATCTTTCGTGGTACATTGAAAAAATGCTCTTTACAAATAGCATCCTATTATTCCTACTATTAATAATTATGAGGTGGATAATTTACATGTTTTACCACTAAATATGAAAGGTTCCTCGCTGAACCTAACATTGTTTTGGCATCTTTGTTTAGGTCCAAATAGTATACGAAGACTGGTAAAAAATGGACCTTAAGGTTCATTGGAAGTGGAGGCCCTTCTAATTTGCAAATCCTGTTTAGAGGGTAAGATGACCAAAAGGCCATTAACGGCCAGGGTACTTAGAGCCAAATAAGTGTTGGAATAGCTTCATTCAGGTACATGTGGTCGGGTGATCTACCAGGCAAGAGGTAGGTAAGACCCCATGATTTAATTGTGGTGGTATATACATCTTTGGGAGTTCAAGGGACTATTTGTCAGATGTGGGATTAAATACCAGTTTTTCACACCAAAGATGCCTCGGTATAATGGTATAACGGTAAGGAGGAGTACGTTTCTTAAGGAGATGGTAAAGTACATGGTAAATTATTCGGATTTACCACATTGGTTTTTGGGATTTGCATTAGAGACAGTAGTGTATATTCTGAATTCGGTACCCACTAAGGCAATTCCCGGTACCCCTGTGGAATTATGGACTGAGTGTAAGCCAGGTCTTAAATATTTTTGGATATGGGGTTCCCCAGCACATGTGCTGGTGGGGGATGTAAGTATGGTGGAATCGAAGACTGAAGTCTGTTTCTTTGTAAGGTATACCCCAAAGGAACCAAGGGTGGTTATTTTATATTCCTATGAGTCAGTGGGTATTTGTTAGTACCAATGCTAGATTTTTGGAAGAGGATTATGTAATAAATCACAAACCCTGGTCACAAGTTGTTCTAGAAGAGGTTAGGACTAATAATATGGTACAACCAGAAATTATACCAGATGAGCGGAGTGAGACACCACATATCACGAGTACACAGGAAGGGTCCTTGTTGTAGTGGGAGGATTATTCATCAACCCGAGATTTATATGCTCTTGAGAGAGTCTCTTGACAAAATCCCGGACGATTTGGATACCGAACTCCGTAACTACGCTGAGAAACTTCAAGATAAGGATGTGAAATTATGGAAAAATGCTGTAAAGTCTTGGCAAAAGCATCTATATGATGCAGCAACTTGGATTTATAGCAAAAGGCCAGAAGCACATGTTGTGCAAAGCTTAAGAGATCCATTTATAGACTTAAGCAATAATCAAGGTCTTAGAATATTCGATTTGACTAGGCGATTAAAAGTTTCGGCTATGATCAGTGTCCGATCGAATATTATGTGTACTGGAAGCGTGATGGTAGCAAGGTAGTGTTTCTAGTCATCTATGTCGATGACATGCTCCTAATCAGAAACGATGTGGGCTGTTATCTTTGGAAAAGGTATGACTGTCATGTTAACGGACCAAATCCTTGGGATAAATCTCTTGCGAGATCGATCATATAGGATATCGGGCTCATCGTAGGCCAGTTTTGTTCACTTGATTATTGCTCGTTTTGGCATGGAAAATTCAAAGAAAGGATTTCAACTTTTCAAAATTGGAATTTCTCTATCTAGGGATCGGTGTCCTAGAATAACTCAGGAGATAGAGAGGATGAGAGGTATTCCTTGGCGTTAGAAATTCTCATGAATGTCATTCACTACAAGAAAATGTACTTTTAGCGACTATTTGTGGTGACCAACATTGATTTTGGTCCCTCAATATATAACAATTGGCCACCATATTATCGTTGGTCGCCGAATATACAACTATTGGAGACTTTTATTCATTGGTCGTGGAATATATCACAATCGGCGACCATAATTTTGATATGGTCGCTAACAACATTTTTATTGGGACCAAATCTAATATTAGTCACCAAATTTCTGGTCGTAGAATAATAAAAATAGGGAATATCTTTTGACAACTAAGGTTTGGTCGCAAAAAAAATCATTAATTGGCGACCAAAAGATTGTTGTCGCTATAGCTCACTGTTGCCAACCAAATTTACTTTGTGCCACCAAATATTTTGGCGCCAATGAAAAAATGCGGGAAAAAGTTTGGCACATGTGACTCTTCGTGACTAAATAAACATTAGTCGCGCAAAAGGTTCGGTTGCGACCATTTGACATTTGGCCGCCAAATAGTTTGAAGCAACCACAGAAAAAGCCTTAATATGTATAAGTGATCAAATTTTACATATTAATAATACTCTCGATTCTACTTCATTCTTTTAGTTAATGACTACAATTGATCTAATTTTCATGCCAAATCATAATTTAAGTGTTTTGAGTAATAATGTTTGTAGTATGAGAGAAAAGATATATTGAATTATTATGATGTTTTGGAAAAAAATAAAAAATTTATATAACAAATTGTCTTTAAATAGTAAAGGATAATAATAGTTTGTACTTTACAAAAAAACATTAAAAAATAAAATCTCATTAATAAAAATTTTTCTGTATCTCTTGGAATCCATTAATCAAATTCCATTAATAAAATCCCATTAATAAAATAAAATCCCGTTAAAAATAAAATAAAAATATTTTTTTTTCTTATCTCTCGGAAAGGAAAAAATCGAATTTGAGAGTGTCCTTAATTTTTATTTTCCTTCGGAGTCTCCTTCTTCAATTAGGCAGAGAAGAAAACTCCTTGACTAACGCAGAGAAGAGAGGAGAAAAGGGGGAGAAAACCCTAGCCCCGTCCACAACCTAGACCACCGCCGCTTTCTGATAAGCTTCCAGCAATTCTCTCACAGAAAATAGGAATGGAAACAATTCAAAACAGTGCTCTTATTTGATGATATGAATCGATTACATGTAAACATTCTACAATGGAGAAAAGAAGATCAAGAAAGAGTAGAGAGAGAAAAGGAGAAGACAGAGAATGAGAATTATAGACAAATCTCGACTCCCCCGCCTTTCTGCACACTCTCCCCTTATATACCAATAACCAACTCCTAACTACCCTCGCCAGCTCAGCAAAACAGAAATAACAGAAATGGAGCCGACACAACTGAAACAGAAGTCAGTTTGGCTTGAACTGACTTTAGTTCTATTTCGTTATTATATTGTTGCATCCGAAGAAAACAGGGGAAGAAACCAGCACATCTTTTATTCGAGTCACGGCTGACTTATTCGAGTCAAGGCAGGTTTATTCGAGTCACGGCTGGTTTATTCGAGTCAAGGCAGGTTTGATACAAATCAAATAGGTTTGACTCAAGTCACACTCCTCCAGACTCGAGTCAAATTCCTCCAGACTCAAGTCACCTCCTCCAGACTCAAGTCACTTCCTCCAGACTCAAGTCAAATAGATTTGACTCGAGTCACCTCCTCCAGACTCAAGTCACTTCCTCCAGACTCAAGTCAAATAGATTTGACTCGAGTCAAACCGAGAATTTGATTTAATCAATTATGCTTGACGCTTATCACTTTCTTCTATGACACCATTCGCCGGTGCTTAGTTCTACAACACTACGCATCCGTCCTCCTATCTTCTCCGGTAAGCTTAACCCTCTCTTGATCTCTCTCTTTTTTCTTTCTCCTTTCCCCCCTCTCCCTTTTTTCTTCCACAATCGAAAAACACCAACGGTGCATTAACCACCAGCACCAGCCTCTAATCGACGAAGAAGACGACGGACATCGCTGACCGGTAATGCACCGAACATCGGCCCTCCTCTGTGCGCTATCACTACCCTATTTAGACAATGATCATTTTTTTTCTTTTTTGATTACATAATAATCTTGGTTATCTATTCAAAAATAAAATCTCTAATTTATCCAATGATTGGTTTCCAATAAAAATTAAACACCATAAGACATGGATCCAAAGGATTTACATAAGCTTAGATAACTCTAGTTGAAGGTACTTGATATTTGATTGAACCTAATATCTTAGATTGTATAAAAAGTTTTTAGTTTATTTACCCAATTTTATGAATTGTAGGATTTTTTTGCTGAAAATTTAATTATTAGAAAATGATTAAACATTCTCTAATTATCATGTAATTTGTATTTTTGACGATTGATAAAATTTAATACATGCTAAATGCTTATTTGCTTAAGGGAAATGCAACATACACCAAAAAATACATGACCATATGACATACCGAATGTTTATAAGATATGTGGGGCTACTTGGTTGATAAAATACATGACTAAATGCATATTTTTAAGGATTGATAAAATTTGTATTTTGTGAATTATTCCCAGGAGCGGAAGGAGCATGTGATCAGGGATCACGTGCCCCTCTCGAGAATATTGTTTTATTATATATATA
>JAULLG010567488.1:0-10122 GCA_035668355.1 Sarracenia leucophylla
GGGTAACCTCTAATATGTCTCATATCTCTTTGGTAGTATCATAAGATGAAATTCTTTAAATTCATTTGAATCTAAAGCACAAAACAGAATATTCATAACCTTTGCATTCTTTGTGATCTCTTTAATATCGGCCTCAGTCCATTTAGCCTCAGTTTTAGGAACTCTCTCACCATCTACGACTTTAGTGGGTGGTTTAGGTTCGGTCATAATAATTTTCTACAGATCATAATCAATAGATTGAATATTGATCTTTATCCTAACTTTCCAAAATATAAAGTTGGTACCATTGAAAAGAGGAGGTCTGGATGTGGACGATCCCTCAGATGCAGAAAAGGTCAAGCCAGAGGTTGCCATTAGGATCTTAACTCACAAAGGATTTGAAATCAAAAGAAGAGCCAAGGCTCTGATGCCAATTGTTGGTCCTGGTAGGCAACCAAGAGAGGGGGTGAATAAGTTGTTAACAAAATTAAACTCTTTTTGGTCTCTTTTAAAACATAATTCTAACAATCAAGAACTAACAATTTTAAAGTGGAATAAATAGGATGAAGAGCAAGAAATTAAAGAGCTAAAGAGAAAGAAAATGCAAACCAAAAGACAAATTTTATAGTGGTTCGGCCAAATCCCGGCCTATGTCCACTATCTCAAGCAACACTTGAGTTTCCACTATGAGAAGTGCTTACGGGTGCACTTCAAACCTTGTACACAGAAGATTTGCTGGATCTCATCTAAATCAGAAAGCTTTATAGGCTCACTTCCAGACCTAGGGGCTTTGCAGTGGCACCTCCAAACCTTCAATGAGGATGATTCCGGGCTCATTCCTTAAGGCATGAGTGTATCTTCAAAGAGAAGCTTGAGAGCCTCTAGTTTTCTTGTACAGTAGTGTTCTCCTTTGATTTGAGATGATATACAATTGAATCCTCACTGCAAAGTAATCTCTCTCTCTCCCTCTCTCTCTCTCTCTCTCTCTCTCTCTCTCTCTCGGAAAGATTTACAATAAATGTAAAATAAATGGAGAAGAGAAAATTACAAAGTCTGGTTGAAAAACTAAAACCGAAAGCTCAATAAATGGAAATGAATGCTCTGAGCAGTGAAACAGTAAAATGAAAGTTGGATGTGAGAATTAAATCATGTTTGCACTTATTTCACCAATAATTTTCTATTTGAAAGGCTCTTCTTAAATAAGCTTCATAAATGAGAACGTTGGAGAATAGTACTGTAGCCGTTGGAGCAATTAATGGTGCAATTAATGCTCTAAAAATAACCGTTGCGAACTTTAAGACTTGAATATGTGCGAAGGGGCTAGAACCGTTTCTGATGAACTGGAACATTTAGGTGGAGAGCCGAAACCTTTGGCTTAGGAGCCGAAACCTTTGGCTTAGGAGCCAAAACCTTCAGGCACTAGAAAGTCAGACTTAAACATTAAAACGGAAGTTTTGGCTCCATCTCTGGAGAGCCTAAAACTTTTCACAAGGTTTAGAATCTTTTCTTTGAATATGCACAAGAGAATCAATTCTATGTTATTGGGTTTGGGTCGATATTGCAAAATAGAGAATTGACTCGAATCATAATTCTAGGATTCCAATAAAAAAAACTGTGAATAAAAAGAAAACATGGATTCGATACGAAGCAAGGGTTCGAATCACATAATTTGGATTCAAATCAGAAACACAAAAATTGGAAAGTGACTTGAGTCACTTTTCCTAGTTTCTAATCAAGAAGGCTCTAGAAAGCCAAGAAGGCTTGAAAATCAAAGCATGAGATTCAAGTCAAATATCACGGAGTCGAATCAATTTCCCCAAAACTTGAAAGCGATTCGATTCAAAACAAATGGGTTCGATTCCAGGGTGTACTTGGAGCAAAAGGATCCGAAACAAAAGAAAAAAAAAATTCGAATCTGGGCTCTCAACCAAATGGATTCGAAACTAAAAGAGGAGGGTTCGGAACCAGTTTTTTACTCCTTGATGATTTTCTCTTTGAAAAAGTTTTTCTTCATCTTTTTGTTGAATAATTACTCCGATTTTAAGAGCTTTTTAGGCTAACATACATTATAAGTGCATAATGTTTATTTTTTTGTTATAAATAATTAAGCAAAATGTTTCTTATTATTTTTTTTCTAATCCTATTGATTGGAATCAAGAATGTTGCATCTTTTTTACAAAGTTCGTAATATGTTATATTGACATGATTACTGTATTTAATGCATTCGTAACTAAATTTATACATTTAATAAGCAAAATTAACAGTATATTTTTATCAATAATGTATTTGTAAATTTTCAATTTTTTTAGATTTTTTATATTTTTTGACTAAATATTTTCACTTCTTGAGCCATTTCGATGAGATAAATTGAAAAATAATAAATATCTTGATCCAAAGAAGAACAAAGTTTATTAAAGAAAAAAATAAACAGCATAAAAATTGATGTAATGATTAATTTTGATTCTTTTTATGTTTTAATATTTGGATAAAAACATTTTTTTCTACTTGTCTTAATTAATAAATTCAAAAAAAACATAATAATTAGATTAAATCAGTAAAAATAAAATAAAATAAGAGTAATTTTTTCACGGGCCTTGGGTTCCGACCCATTTCCCACCGAGCACCAAACCAAAACACATTTATCCACAGGCCCTATTTCATTATCTTATACCTATTTTGCCCTTTTGCTCATACAAAAACCAGACGAAGAACTCGGAATCGCGTAACAAGGAATCTCTCAAATCACGTTGCCAACTATTCGCTATTTTCGGTGGAAATCGCACTGGATTACGGAGGAGAATATTCGACGAAAATGAGGATCAAATGTGCGTTCCTATTCAAAACACGAACCTGTAGATTTTACATTTCTCAAAATGAAGATTATTGATTGCATTTCGATTACATTATCATAGCATTTGCAAAACCTAATCTAAACTGCAATAATCGACTATGAAAACATGGCTGGTGTACTGAAACTCATACGAATAAGTTTTTCATTGCGTCACGATGTAATAATCGTTTCGCACTAAAAACACTGGGTTTACCAATTTGTATATTACAATGAAAAGTTAATTTCACTACAAACTAGGTTATTTTTCCTTACGAACAGCTTTTCCTTGTTTACCGATTTGTATATTACAATAAAAAATTGATTTCATTGCAAACAAGGTTATTTTTCATTGCGAACAACTTTTCGTTGTTTACCGATTTGAATATTACAATGAAAAGTTGATTTCATTGTAAACTGGGTTATTTTTTCATTACAAACAGCTTTTCATTGTTTGATCAGTACAATGGAACCCTGTTTTTATAGTAGTTTGGAGTGGTTTAGGTCGTGTTTTCAATCGCCTATTAAGTGTTTTCATTATTTTGCACGAAAAACAGGGTGTACAATCAAAACTGGGTGCAATACAATGAAAACCTATTTACCAACACACTAGTTATAAATGATTTTTATATAACAATGAAAACCTGTTTACAATGAAAACTTGGTTCAATGCAATGAAAACCTATTTATAGGGTTTTTTACATAACAACGAAAACCTGATTTCATTGTAAACTGGGTTGTTTACTACAACAAAACATGTTTTCATGCCCCACCATTGTGAAAACCTATTTTCATTATAAACCGGGTTGTTTGCAAACAGATTGTCATTATTTGGTTAAGTACAATGAAAACCTATTTTCATAGTATATTGTTTTCATTTATACACTGAAGACTTTTTTCATTTGACAAATTAGTTTTTATTTTACATTAAAATGTTCATTTTTCACTTGTCTACATTTGGCTTTTCATTACTTTTATTGATTGCACTAAAAACATGGTGCAATACAATGAAAACCTGTTTACCAACACACTAGTTATAAATGATTTTTACATAACAACGAAAACCTGTTTACAATGAAAACAGGGTTCAATACAACGAAAACATGTTTATAGGGTTTTTTACATGACAACGAAATCCTGTTTTCATTGTAAACTGGGTTGTTTGCTACAACAAGACATGTTTTCATGTCCCACCACTGGGAAAACCTGTTTTCATTATAAACTGGATTCTTTGCAAACAGCTTTTTATTATTGGTTAAGTACAATGAAAACCTGTTAACATAGTACACTTTTTTCAATTCTACATTGAAAACTTTTTTTATTTGACTAATTGGTTTTTATTTTACATTTCAATATTTATTTTTCACTTGTCTATAGTAGGATTTTCATTACTTTTATTGATTGCATAATACAGTAGGCTTTTCATAACTTTTTTCAATGGCCTATTAAGTGTTTTCATTAATTTACATTACCAAAACACTAGTTATAAATGATTTTTACATAACAATGAAAATCTACTTTCATTGTAAATTGGGTAGTTTGCTACAACATAACCTATTCATGCCCCACCACTGTTAAAACCTATTTTCATTGTAAACTGGGTTGTTTGCAAATAGATTTTCATTATTGATTAAGTACAATGAAAACCTATTTTTATAGTACACTGTTTTTAATTCTACACTTAAAACTTCTTTTATTTGACAAATTGGTTTTTATTTTACATTACAATGTTCATTTCTCACTTGTGTATGGTAGGATTTTCATTACTTTTATTGATTGCACAATACAGTAGGCTTTTCATAACTTTTTTCCATAGCCTATTAAGTGTTTTCATTAATCTGCATTACCAAACACTGGTTATAAAGATTTTTACATAACAATGAAAATCTATTTTCATTGTAAACTGGGTTGTTTGCAAACAGATTTTCATTATTGATTATGTACATTGAAAACCTATTTTCATAGTACATTGTTTTCAATTTTCCACTGAAAACTTTTTTCTTTTGACAAATTGGTTTATATTTTACAATGTTCATTTTTAACTTATCCATAGTAGGCTTTTCATTACTTTGAAAACCTTTTCTCATAGTAAACTGGGTTGTTTGCAAACAAGTATTCATTATTTGTTCAATACAATGAAATGTTGTTTTCATAGTAAACTGTTTTAAATCCTACCCTGAAAACTTTTTCCAGTTCACAATTTGGTTTTTATTTTACATTACAGTGTTCATTTTTCACTTGTCTACAATAGGCTTTTCATTACTTTTATTGATTACAACTACTGCAAAAAAGAAGTACACGAAAAAGACGCTGAGACCATATGGACCGAGAACAAGAGAAAGTCCATCAGATCATGAACTGCAACAACCTTTGATGACCTTGAAAAAAACAGAACCAAAGCAGGCCAAAACTGAATGCAAAACAAAAAAAAAAACGCAACAGCCGGAAAGAAAACAGAAGCTGTGAAAAAAAAAAGGAAAACAATGAAACCAACTGATAAATCACCAAAAAAAAAAGTACCCAAATTTCAATCCGTTCCATGCTAACATGGTGGGACTACTGAAGTTCCTAATGGAAATCAAATTGAAGGATGCACATATATAGTTACTGAAGAAAATTCCATTCTGGTACATTATCGATTCACTGTACAAGAAAGGGACAACAATATCTAAGTGCAAAAAGACAGACAGGACAGTTGTGAAAATCATTACGACATTTGATCCACAAAGTGGTTGTTTTAAATTAGGAGGCCAGAATGTGAAACTAACAAAATTAGATGTGAAACTGATTTTTGGGATTACATGTGGAAGTGAAAGGTTGGATTTAGCACCCAAAACAAAGGAGAACTCTACTTTACTACGGCGAATGAAAATAACATCTTGAAGGTAGGAATTTTTAATTCTTGTTCCATTGTTTTCTTACCATGTATTGTGGATTTTTCATTGTGGTTTGTTCATTCAAAGTACCATGTGCTGCTGCTTTTCATTGGTTTACAGTGGTTTTCATTCATCACTATTGTTTCATTTGCTTTCCATTGCTCACTGATGTTTTCACTTATGTTTTAATTTCTAGGTTGACATCGCCCATAATGAAAGAGACTATCCAGGAACTTGTCAAGGGTGAGACACAGGATGACATCGAAGATGTTGTCCGATTGCTTTGTATGTTGGTGTGTCTAAATATCCTATTTGCAACTTCTAGGACAACAATTGGATGGAATTTCCTCCAATATCTTGTAGATTTAAAAAGAACGAGAAAATATGACTGGGCACAAGCTGTAGTCGACACATTAACAGCCTCACTACAAGTGTACTACCACACGCCACAAAAAGTATCGGGATGTGTGCCAGCATTGCTGGTAAGTAATTATTACACTTTTCACTTTGTAATGTAAAAAAATATAACTAATGCTTCTATTTTTTGTAGTATTGGTTTTGTGAAAGGACAAACATAGTTGAGCCCGTCACGACATACAGTTTCCCAAGATTTTTAAAATGGGATTTCTATAAGTTGGAAAGAAAGACTGCCAACATTTATTTCAACAACTTAAGGAAAAATCAGGTAATACTTCTCTACAATTACACTTTTAATTGTGTGCACATCATTTTTCATTAGGCTTCTCATTCGAGTTTTCATTTCATACATACCAGTTTTTCATTGCACTTTTCTTTATCATTTTCATTGCACTGATTTTAATAACTCAACAACAAATCAGGTAATACATTTCCTATGTTTTCATGTTTTCATTTGTTAGTAATGGCTGTTCATAATTATGAGTGTCTATAAACAGATGTAATATGAATTTTATTCAAGTTTTCATTACACATAGAAAATTGTACAAGTTTTAATTCCAGTTTTTGATTGCCATTACATTAAAAATAAACCACTTTCATTTGAATTTTCATTATCAGCTTTTGGTGTGTATACACCAGTTTAAATTAGATTTTTCATTGGGTGTTTCCATTTCATATATACAAGTTTTCTATTCAAGTTTTCATTATAGTATCCTTCCATACAGAGTAGTTTTCATAACACTTTTCATGTGATGCATTGAATGCATTTGTCAAAAAATGTGCATTTTTTACATATTTAGCTTAGAAGTGATGGACTGCAACCTTTGGACGATGAGCTCAAAATAATTTCAAAGCGTGAGAAGTTGAGAATAGGATCAAAAAATGCAGCACCTTTAACAGCGGTGAAAGTTGCACAAGAAGCAGAAGGTGGAAACTTGGACAGAACAATAATGGCTCATTTGGCATAAGACATGGATGAAGAGTAATCATTTGACTACGTTGGCCCATAACAATATTCTGGTGATTCTGAGACACCTTACTCTACAACAAATATGATCAGTACCTATGCCTTGGAGCATCATGACAAAGACAATGAAAGTAAAGAAAGTGGTGAAAGAAGTAGCAGAAAAAGTGATGAAAGCAGTACTTGAAAAGGTGATCAACTAACATCTTCAATACCAGACAAGGAGTTCAAGAGAAATTTAGTGTTGGAATTGGAAGCTCTCCTCCAAAAACTCCAAATGTATGAGAGACGGGAAGCTGCAAAGGAAAGACCAAAAGTTGATATTGGTACTCAAATGGAGGAGAAACATGCTGAACCAAGTGTTGGTACCAACACAGTTGGATTACATGATGGTACACAAGCTGAAAAAGTAGAACTTGGTATCGACAATAGTGCACCAATACATGTCGATCTACAAAAAAAAGGAAACCGAGTGCAATGAATTGAAAAAGGAGTTGGAGAATCATAAAGCAAATTTGACCGATTATGAAGCCAAGATCGAGGAGCTGATGGATGTTTTGGCTGAAAAGGAGATGCATGATATCAAACAAGCAATTACCAAGGCTATTACACTGGGTGAAGTCCAACCGGGAGTAGAAACCATGCAAGGAGATGAACCAAAAAAGATTGTTAACCCAAGCTCTTTGGTAAGGAATGTAAAAAAAAAGAGTGTCGACTAGAAGAGGAAAGAAGATGGATGAATACGAATACGATGAAGGTATATTACAACTTGTCTGAATTCTCTTAATTCAATCTAATAGCATTGACAATGAAAATTGCCAGTTTTCATTGTTGTCATTAGAGTTTTCATTGCATTTTATAGTTGTATATTGCACTTTTAATTCATGTTTTAATTGTGTATGTTCTTTATATGTTTAACAGCATACACCCTGTTTACATTTGTCAGTTTTCATTACTTTCACCTTGCATTTTTTGGCCGCACAGAATGGTATTTATATTGCACTCTTATGCAGTCAAAAATAAACCCCAATGAAAACTGCCAGTTTTCATTGTTGTCATTACAGTTTTCATTGCTTTTTCATAGTTATATATTACAATTTTAATTCATGTTTTCATTGTCTATGGCATTCATATGTTTAACAAAATACACCTTTTTACATTTGTCAGTTTTCATTAATTTAATCCTATTGTTTTTGGCTTCACACATTGGTATTTATATTACACTTTTATGCAATTAAAAATAAATGCCAATCAAAACTACCAGTTTTCATCGTTGTCATTGCATTTTTCATTGCAATTCACAGTTGTATATTACATTTTTAATTCACGTTTTCATTGTCTATGTTATCCATATGTTTAACAAGATACGCCCTGTTTACATTTGTCTATTATACTCTCATACAATTGGAAAGGCAAAAAAAAAGGAAAATTGAACCAAAAACAGCTGAAAATGTTGTGGATGTTAACACAGTGCAAACAACAGCCAAGCATCGGGGAAAACCCCTAAGATCGCTTGCGTATATTAAGAAACATCCTGTTTTTTCCATCCTCGAAAATGAGGATAAGAAAGTTGTGGAAAAAATATGGAAAGACAAAGATTACAGGTAATTATACAATTTATTGTCTAATTTCACATTTCAATAATAACCCATTGTACATTCAATTATTGTCACTGTAGCAAACATAGCATTATCATCATTTTTTGTAGCAAATGCATATGGGCAGGTGGAGATCTTGGAAGCAATGTTTACCCTATTGATTTGCAAGAAATAATTCTCGAGTCCGAACTCTCAACGAGCGTATGTTATCCAACATCTTTTTTCTTTAATAAATTAACCATGTGAACATAATAAAATATGATTATGACAACAAGTAATTGATGCGTACACTGAGATCATAATTCTGAAATAGATAGAAAAATTTGCTCAAATGGAAAGTGTAAGGATTAACATAGATGATGTTGGACAGTCATACATATTTTCATCATTGACATACGTAAGTTATCATATGTTCCTCATTGTTCATTATCATAAATCCAATTATACTATTCAAACATCACTAACAGCTATTTGCAATTTGTAAATACATAGGAAATGTTGAAAGATAAAACTGCAGACGAGCGCACCAAGCGGTTAAGTGGTCAAATCAAGGTTGCAAGACTAAAAAGATATATAATGTTTCCACCCTGTAGTGGAAACCACTGGACTTGTGTTGTCTACAATACAGAAAGTGGAGAGTGGAAATATTATAATTATTTGGAGCGAAAAGTGGAAGATGAACATTTTGACATAGCAACCCATCTGGTAAGAATTAGCAATCCATTATTTTTGCAAAACTAACTTTAGTAAACTAATAGTGAAATGTCCTTTTTTCCCATAAGAAATCAATCATCAATGATTTTAGCCTTAATGAAATGGACAAAGACATCAAGTCTGAGTTGCCAACACAAAGTGAAATCATAACAGCTCTTTGTCCTCAACAACCATTGGGCACGTAAGTACATTTTATTACATATTCTTCCCAAAATTAAAAAAAATAGTTCTCATGTTTTAGTTTGTTATAACAATGAAAATTCTTACATTGTCGACTGTGGAGTGATAGTATGTTATGTGATGACGCAATATGTAGAAAATAAAGATGTAGAATCGGAAGTCACAGTTGATCAATGCAGACGAATTCGAGCCGATATCATCAGAAAATTTGTCAATGACCCAGAATCTTCATCACGAGCATAAACACCATCGGAGATGGACATCTACGAATGAATGTCATCAAGCAGACATGTAGAACAACATTGTGTTTCTTATATTTTCATAGCATAAAATGGTTGGACTTGTAATTGTTGGAGCCGGCGAGCGGAAGCGTCGGGTTTTCAAAAAAAATTATTTTTTAATTAAAAATCCATTCTTGTTCTTCATGAAATCAAAAGACACGGCGACACATACAAGATTTATAAAAAACGTTACCGAACGAAATCCCGTTGTAGGATTTCTTGTGATTCCAATCTGAAGGTGAGACCACCCCGGGTCTTCTCACGTATATCCCCGGCACGTACTCGC
>JAULLG010567599.1:0-10119 GCA_035668355.1 Sarracenia leucophylla
AGTTTTTGGATGCTCAAGTCTTTATTGTTCACTGCTCACTGCTAAAGTATGTTCTCCTTGCTGAAGCTTGAGCAATTACAGTTAGTTTAGTATTGTTTTCATGCCCAGTTTGTGCTGTGGATTACAATAGTAATTTGCTGCATTGGGCATTACTGCTATGTAGTGTTTTGGGTGCTTTTGGAATTGCAGTGGTGGGTTAGTGGGCATTTCTAGTTGGTATAGTATGCACAGTGTTTTGTTTGGGTGCCCCAGTGATTTGTATGGAGTTTTTGCTGCATTTTGTCTTTTTGTTTGGGTAGTTTATTCTATGAGTATGGAGTTGTGTAGGTTTTTGTTGTGTGTACCGAGTTGTATTGTCTTTAGTGTTACCTTATTCCATGAAACATATCAAAATCTGGACCTCTGGCTGTTTTTTTTTTTCAGTTTAGTGTTATGTTTCTTTGTCCTTATTTTTTTTCTCTTTAGTCCAGTTTTATATCTTTTAAAGATCACCCCATACTCTTATCGAAAGAACTTTTTGGTCTTTTGGTTTAAAACTGCTTAAAGCCAAAAAGCCATTTGGTCTTTTCATTTCTATTAAAGTGTATGTTTACAAGATGCAAAACTTGGTTCCTTGTTCATGCATGGAAACTTGACCAACTTCGAGGACTTAGGAATCTGTTTTCAAATTTCAAGTTTGAGCATATTGAAAGCCTTTTCATTTATATATTTCTTAACAGTTAATTGATGTATATGTATAGTTTTGAAAGATTTCTTGACAAAGAAAACAATTTATGAAGCCGGGTTATTTGTCTCCAAAAAAGAATGTGTATGAGATGCAGAGGCAGAAGACAATTGAAATGAATGCAATGAGATTAGATGCCATGGGGTTAAAAACCATGGCATACTCTTTGTTTGGCACTAATGACAAGGCTAATAGTATAAGTACTATGGAGCGAAAAAGGAAGTTGGTTTTCCATAATGATGACGATAAAACTTTTTCTTCTTTGAGAATAAATATATATAGATCGATCTTTTTCATGAGAGGGTCAATCCTTTTCAAGATGTTGAATTCTTAGGAAAATGATCTGTCTTTTATGATCGATCTTTTCTCATATACGATCGATCGTATCTCTTTTATGATCGGTCTTTTCTCTTTTACAATCGATCTTTTAGGATCGATCTTTTCTCCTTGTTCACATATGGATCGATCATTTAGACAATTTTATCGATCACATTCAAGCATCGATCGATCTTTCTTATGCAAAGATCGATCATATACATACAAGGATTGATCTTTCTAATGCAAAGACCAATCTTTTTGAACTTTAACAGCTATCTTCTGAGCATGAAAAATTTGAAGTTCATTAATTTAAAATGACGAAATTTGGTACCTAAAAGTCCTAAAAAACTTTTAGAGACATAGTCAAACATTAGTTCCAAACAAATTCAATTGATTGTTATATGTCAAAATAAGGAAGTGACTTGATTGAATAACCCTTGGGGTAACAAGAAGGCATACATTTTTGCATTTCCCTTCTTGTCTTTGAGAAATTGATCTTGTTGGTTCATTCTTGCATAAAATGTGTGTGCATGGTGTTCTGGTACCCGAAATCTTGAGGGTCCTTGATGGTTAGTGGCATAAAACATATTATGCATGACAAGATAAAAATCAAAATTATTTTACCTATATGAGTGATGGTATTTTCTAACAGGAGCCATATAGTTGGCTTTCCGATTGGATTGTCTTGGATTGATTGGTCTCTTCTGTCTAGGTACTTTAGCTACCTTTGGTATGGGATCTCCTTTTCTTATCCAAACTTTTTTTGAAGGTTTGTTTCCTTTAAGTCTAGAATAACAAAATCTAGAAATATACCATTTCTTTCCACAAAATGTGCATGAAAATGGTTTTTGAAATGGAGCCTCTGTAAATGGATTTTTATGCATTTCTTTGTTGGAGTCGGTGCAGCGAAAGTTTAAAAAATGTTTTGATTACGCGTTTTTCACGAAAAGCAACATATTATATCGAGATGGATAGAACTATACTGATCAAAACTTTGTAGTAAAGTTACTAATGTTCCAATCTGTAGGAGAGACCACCGCAAGATCTTCTCACGTATAACGTTTGCACGTCTCGACTCAGGCGTGCGGGCACTGATCCGAGTCGAGTCCTTTAGGATTCAACACACATCAATCTCTCAAAACCTCTAAGCATAAAGCAAGAACCGAGAGGAGAGAGAAAGGGGGCGGCTGCAATATGGGTGAATGACCTTAGGGTTCCAATTTTAATTTCCTATATTTAATATATATCCCTTAATATATTTTTTAGGAAAATAATATATCTTATTCTCCATCAAATATACAAAATATATATAAAAATATATACATTAAAATCACCCTAGTTATGGCCGACCATCTGGAGAAAAAGGAGGGAGAGAGGGAGATAAAATATCCTAAAAAATCTCTCCTTATAATCACCTTCTTATTAATTAGCTTCTTAGATATATACCAATATATCTATACCTAATTAATTAGGCAATTATCCACCACTAGGGCCGACTACATAGGAATAAATCCCTAGGTGTGCCAAATTTCAAAAATGCCCCCGAACATTTAATTTAATACCTCGAACGTCCCGGTGATTAAATCTGACGATCGAATTAAATTAAATAAAACCGAAGCCTAACAAAAACCCGTGCGTATAAAAGGGCTATGTGAGAGATCCCGTGGAAGTATAGGACTCGGGCTCATTGTACGAGAAAATCGGATATCCCTAACTCAAGCCCCAAGTTAGATCCAATCTCACACGAGCCAGGACTTATTCCACTAAAGGCCATGACTGAACTCCCGACCTTAAAGCCGAATTATGTCTCAAGTTTCTGATTATCAAATGCACTGTTATCTCCCCACGTTTAAGATATGGATTCCCGATAATCGAATTAGGTTGCTGACAACCTGGATCGAAAATCCTCTTTTTCTCGCAACCGCACCGCTTAACTTATTGACATGCCGGATCAACAGATCCACCGACCGGGTTTGGCATCATCAAACTTATAAGAAAAGGACACGAGGGGGAACTCCTCAACCTAAGTCAGACATGGTGTCTGTCAGTTGATTATCAACCATTGAACGAATAACGTCAGCACCCAACCCACCGGTCATATTGATCTCGCCATAGAAATCTCAGCCATTAGTGACTCAAAGTACTGATAATTATCCGAACATGATTTGATCAATCACGTTGGGATTAAGAGATCGTGCAATCCCTGATAATATAGGATGTGGATCAATTCATATAGTCAGTATAAAAAATTTATCATCCTATTGATCCCGCTTAATACACTCCAAGTGTACTAACACATCGAGCTCAAACATCAAATTCCGCGATCGAAATTTGATTCTTTCGACCTAGCCAAGATCAGCTAATATAACGATGTGCTACAACTGTACCAACGGACAGTCCAGGTCCATTACGGTTGTGAGCCCACTTGTATATTTGTCAGAACCTTTGACCCGATCTTCCCTGCTTAATGCAACGAGTCAAATACTGGACTAAATGTACGAATATTGCATACATACATCATAAATATAATAAATATGAAACCGAGTAAACACATCATCTCAATAGATTCTCATTAATATTTCTGGGATTCTGGATAGTAAAATATACAAAAGCATGGCTTTTCAGTATACCATCCTAACAGTCTTTGATTAAGTAAAATTATGTATTAATCAATTCTACGAAGGTCAGGGTGTGACACACCCAGACTGTTAAGAACTCTAAGTTGTAGATGTTGACAACTAAGTTCGAAGAATTTAAAAATGTCTGATAGTGAGTCTTTTGACCACTTCTATGCCAACCTGAGCAAAATTGTAAATTCTTTCTTTGTTCTAGACAAACCGCTCGCTCCCTCTAAGATAGTGAGAAAAATTCTTTGGTCTTTGTCTGAAAAATTTAGGTCGAAGGTTACCGCCATTGAGGAGTCCCATGATGTGGACTCCATAAAGGTTGAAGAGTTTGTAGGTAAACTACAAACCTATGAAATTAATCATCTATCTTTCTCCCGAAAAATCACGTTCAGCTCCGACGAGGGCGTGTCACTTAAGTCCACTCATCTCGACCCTACGAATAGTAATGAGGATAGTATGGACCTTGATGAGGAAGAGCTGGCCCTTCTTGCGAAGAAATTTTATAAGTTTGTTAAATTTAACAAGGGGAAAAGCTACAATCTATTTTCTCCCAAGTCCACCTTTACTTCTCCCCAACTAGGAGTGATCGGAAGTCATCTAAGCCCTCTTATAGCTCTAAAAGATCTCAAGGAATCCAATACCACGAGTGCTAAAGGTTCGGTCACATTCAAGTTGAATGTGCCAACACTTCCAAGAAGAAACAGAGAAAGAGCTTTACCGTCACTTAAGATGACGAAAGTGAAGAGGATGTAGAGGAAGGATCCACTATGGATGTCAAGGACGTGCAATCTAAATTCGTCATTCTTGTGGCCACCATATATTTTGGTGAGCATTCTATCCCTACTGTCAATTTTATCCCTTCAACCGATGAGACTCCCCAAGTGGTTGTGTCATCGTATGAGACAAGTGAGGATGTAGGAAGTAGCAAGGAAGAGGATGATGATGAGATAAATTCTATCCAAGAAGCCTGTGAGGGGCTCATCAAAGAGTTCCTCAAGCTCAAGAAGTAGGTGAAGTTGAAAGAAAAATGCACCTCTTGAGAGAGCAGGACATCTCCAGGAGTGATGTTACTGCTAGAGATCTTGAGTTAGCCGCTCTTAAAAAGTATTAAGCTAAGCTAGCCGATAAATTCTCCTCCATTGAGAAAGAACGATTAGCTTACTTAGAAGAGCTAATGGCTTCTCGATCTAGGATCACATCCTTAGAAATTGATCTTATAGAGCTTTTGTCTATGATAAAGAGAAGTGAAGTCGTTTCTTGCATCACCGAGCTCTCTCGCTCTTTTAGAGATCAGAGTGGTCTGAGATATTTAGATCCACCCTCATTGTCTGACTCTCATTCATGTGACTCCAAAAGGGTCACATTTATTGGCCCTTCTTTTCCTAGCACACCCACGTTTTTGCCGAATGTTGGACTTGATGGGATGAACCATCCGGTTCTCACTCAAAAGACCCATCCAAGATCGTTCTTGATTACCTTGTCTAAACGGAAGGAGCCTTATCCGTCTACTTCCCCTCGAAAGGACCCCTCACTAAGGAAACCCCTTATAGTGGATCCTCCTGTGGCAACTTCGCATGGGAAAGAACTTATGTTTACTAGCCCACCGAGTGGAAGTCTGGCTTCTTCTTCTCCCTCAACGTCCCATCCTCCCTCTAGAAATATACCACCACCGTTGTGCCACTACTGTGAAATTGCACACTAGAAAAAACTACTGTCATCTAAGGAGAGATAAGGAGAAATGCGTTAGTTGTTCTCCGGATAAAAGGATGAAGAGTTCAAGACCACCACCTCCTGCTCTTGATCAAGTTATGAAATTGAGCCACTTGAGTAAGCTACCCACTCAATCTTCATATCTTACTGCGTAAATCGATAAGTTATTATTGGTTATGTCTGAACCACGTTCCTATACTCCTAAGGGGAGGCGTAATCCTGTTAGGAATGTGGTTCCTAGCACACAACCCGAAATAACTCCCATTATTGCACCTACTGAAAGTAAATAACCCTCAAAATGGGATAAACTTTTATGGTATGAAATGTCTATGATGTAAAATTGTGGTTGCCTTTTCTCGATGTTCCTTAATTAGGAATTGTGGTGCTTATTGAAAGATTACAGACTAAACCACTTAATCTTTATCATCTCCATGACTATCTTTTTAGCGTCTCCTTGTCACCAGATGTGTACATCTACATGCTCATCTTTCATAAAATATTCTCTTAAGTTTCCTTTTCTCGAACCAAACTCTTCATGTATCATGCATGATTTATATACCTCCAATTTTTCTGTCTAGCTTATTCTTACTCTACCGTTATGTATGCATGATGATATCACATACCTGTCTTACTTTGGTAGTTAAGCTTTTTAGAGTAGTGAGCCGGTCTATACTATACGATTATACCTTAGGAAGTCCTTAAGCTTCTTTTTGTGTTTGATTTTATGTTTTTTTTTATCACGTTCCTCTTGTGTATATCTCATTTTGTACCAACCTGAGGTGTTACTGGAAATATTATCTCTATATTTTTATTTCTCTTTTTTTTTTTTTCATTCTTGCATACTCGTGTGCTTGACATGCTTATGATGTACATAAATATAATACGAGATGACTATTACTCTTACCTAGCAAAATTATTTGATGAATTTTCATGTAATTTAGAATTTCCTCTTTCATATATAATTATGCTCATGTCTATACTGTGAGTTGATAGTCATGATATCTTATCTATTTGCATATACTCTTTGGGAGCTTGACACTTGTAAGTCACAAGTTAGTCTTATTTCTAGTCATTCGGTTATGACCTTATAGTTTTGAATTAGATTAACCCACTTTTGTGATTTACCTTAATATGTTTTCCCTAATCTAGTTTCACATTTGAATGACCGCCTGTTGTAGGTGTAAATTGTTACTCTGTGTGAGTAACCGCCTATGCTCGGTGTAGTTCGTTGTTCTTGTGTCTCTTTTTGATAATAAAAACATATAACATTTGTTATATATACCCTTGTTTTTGTTTCACAATTATCACACCTAAAATTAAAAGTGTGTTTTGACCATGTTTCGGCTATGGTTTTAAAAATGGGTAAGACTAAGGTTAAAAAGACTAAGGTTTGTGCACATATCTAGAAGTCTAAATATTTTGGGTTTGCCTTTTTATTTCAAGCGCGTTAGTCTAAAGGATTTTCAATCAAGCATTTGTTAGTTTTGACTTACAACAACCAATTGATTTCATCTTTTAGATGTTAATCTTTCACCTGATAAATCTGGTATCTTCAATCTAATGAAGTTTGGTTTTGATAGATATAACAATCAAATAAATTTATTTATTTAAATGTTAATCCTACAAAACCATCATGATTAATTAAAGTCCTTAACATTAGCAATCAATTGAATTAGTGTTTAAGTAAAGTGTTAGCCTTGCCTTTGTGATCATTTTTATGTATGTGCAATCATGTCTTTAATGTATAAACATATTATTTTCTTCATGATAGCACTATAGACTTATTTGCATGAGTGTTAGCATTTTTCAGGTCTATACATATCTTGAAACTCAGCTTAAGTCGAGAGAAGACTAGCATTGGAATCTGACAAGTTTTGGGGAATCAAGAGAAAAATGGTTCAGTCAAAACATCGAATAGACTGGTTTCTTACATTGAGAAAGGAAGCTCAAAAGAATGCCTAAGAGTAGATCATTACTCAATTTCAAGTTAGGTAAAACAACAAAAGGCTGTAGACCTTTGAGACTTGAGATTGAAGGTGATGAAGAAGCGGAACAGTGATACCTCGAAGAGGCAAAGCTCTCACCCCTTGATATGTTGATCAAGAAGTACAAACAAGCTCAAAGTTTGTTTCTTACTTGAAGTGCATCAGCACCAGGTAAAGCTCACACCTTTGGATGTGTTGATCAAGAAGTACAAGCAAGCTCAAAACTTGCTTGTTACCTGAAGTGCCTTGGCGGCTTAAAGGAAGATAACATCATCCTCGACATCAAGCAGTGGATTAAGGTATTCCAAAAATAGCTAGTGGATAGTCAAAGGGAAGAGACTTTGTGTTTTTCTTTGAAGATCAAGGGAAATTGAAAATTAGGTGTATTGATTCTTTGCCTAGCCTAAGGAGAGATCAAGATTCTAGACATAGATCCTTGAAGATCAAGAATTCGAAAGAGAAAGCTCAAGGTCATGAAAAGCCAAGATGAGTCTTTGAAGATGAAGAAATCTGGAGTAGAAGTATTCTGGTATAGCTTAGTCCAGGGAAGATCAAAGTTCTTTCTGACATTCCCTCAGTAGTTCGGTCATAACATTGTCTACCAACGGAATTTGGGTTCAAGACTTGTTCCATTGGATAGAGGACTTCCAGGGTTTCAATTTAGATATGAGATTGACCCTGTTTAAAGTTCAGACGAAGGAGATATGATCTGTTGAAGTCTGCTCCGAAGTACTGAAAAGATTGAAGTCTAAGCTTATTTTCAGCAGAATAAAAGTTCGATACATTCAGTTGAAAGTTCAAAACCTTCCGGTAAATACAGAAAAAGTTCAACACTTTCAGCTGAAAGTTTGACACTTTCTGTTAAGGGGAAAAGAAGTTCATAATATTCTGTCCAAAAGTTCGTCACTTCTTCCCAAGGATTGAGCTGTACAAAAAGTTCGACACTTTCAGTTAAAGGGAGAAGAAGTTCGTCACTCTCAGTCGAGAGATTCATTACTTTTGTTCAAGGTATGAGCCGAAGAAAAGTTCGACACTTTTGATATAAAAGTTCGACATTTTTCTGAGAGGAAGAACAAGGTTCGTCACTTCTAGCAAAAGGGTTCGTCCCTTTTTCACCAAGTCAAAGGACAGCTCAGCATTGAAGTTCTAAGGGAAAAAGCTTGACACCTTTATATAAAGGTTCGACACTTTCAGTTGTGGTAAGTTCTTCCCTTCTCAAGACAAGATTGTTACTTCCAAGAAAAGATTCGTTCCTTTCACAATTCAAGTTTGAAGATTTGGTATAAAAAGTTCGACGCTTCTTGACAAGGGTTCAACACTTTCTGATATGATTAAGTTCATCACTCTTCAAGGATAAAGTTCGTCACTTTGGAAGCTAGGTTCAACCTGAAGCCTTGATAGAAAAAGTTCGACACTTTGGAAGAAAGAGTCGACACTTTTGTGACAGAGTCAGAAGAAAGGTTCGGTACAATGGTCATAAGGTTCGCCACTTTTATCCTGAGCCTTTTCTCTCTCCTCAGACCTTCGTAAGGTTTAACACTTTGGAAGAAAAGTTTGACACTTGCCTGATTTCCATTATAAACAAGGTTCGTCACTTTTAAGGAAAGTTCGTCACAATCCTCAACAGCCAAGAAAGGTTCGACACTTCTCAAGAAGGGTTCGACACTTTCCCGCGAGTATTTGAAAAATCTGGTGCTGCAACGGATCTATTTTTCTTCCCAACGGCTATATCTTCTTCTACAGCGTTCATATCTTGAAGAAAGGTATTTAAAAAGAATATTTTGAAGTCTCAAGGGTTGGAGAACACAAGAGAAAAAGGGGTCATCACTCATAACTATCATTCTCTTCTTTTTAGCTCATATTTTCAATTGCTAATCTTTGAGCTTTATTTTTAGATTATCTCTCTGGTTTTCTATACCAGTTATTGTACTCCTATAATAACTGGTTTTCTCTACAATTTTCTCATTGATTGTAATTATATTTACAGAGAGACGGAGAGAGAGAGAGAGAGAGTGAAATTATTGTAGTGAGCTTTGAAATTGTAAATCACCTCACTAAGGAGGATCACTACCACCACAACAACAACTCTATTCTGAGTAAGGTTTAGTTTCGCCTTACAAAGAAAAATAGACTTTAATTGGCCTTCAACAATAAAAGGTTGGAAGATAGCCTCAAATTTTCTAGGTCGGAGGATAGCCTCTAAATCTTCTAGGTCGGAGGATAGCCTCTAAATCTTCTGTATCAGGTTTGGAATGCACCCGTAAGCACTTCTCATAGTAGAAACTCAGGTGCGCTTGAGAGAGTGGACGTAGGCTGAGATTTGACCGAACCATTATAAACCTTGTGCTGTGGTTTGCTTTTCTTTTTCCTTATCTTTACATTTCGTGCACTTCAATTATTTTATTCTCCGCTGCATATTCTCTTATTTGTTTAAGTGTTTGAATTTTCTAAAAGAGAAGTGTTAGAGTTTAAAATTGCAATAAGTTTGCTAGTAAACCTATTCACCCCTTCTAGGTTTCATATCTGGGCCAACAAAACCTTTGATGAAGAAAAAAGAGTACAATATTCTAGTATTTAAGATAATGTTTTTAGATTAACTCATTAAAATTTTGTTAAGAAAAACCCAGTGGAAAAAACAACTTTAGATAAAGGAAAAAAAATACAATCTTTAATTTTATCTTAAGTAATGGTCTCCTCCTCAATTTAATATGACAAATCCTTCAGTTAACGCATTCCAATTTTTCGTACTAACTTT
>JAULLG010567818.1:0-10115 GCA_035668355.1 Sarracenia leucophylla
CCTATCCTTGGTAGTATCCACCTGCAAAGAAGTTAGGTGGAGCAAAAGTTGGTACCCAGTTTATCTTGGGTCCATATTGGTTAGGATAGAAGTTCATGTGTGGTATGTAAGAGTGCATATGAGGAGATTGTGGACCAAAGTATCTATGTGCAGCAGGGTAAGGTATGTGTGACATCTTTCTGTGAGTTGGATGAAAATGTGCAGAAGCCTTGAAAGGCTTTGTAGTGGCAGATTTTGGTCTCTTAGGGATTTTAGGTGGAGATTCACCCTTCTTCATCCATACCTTGTTGGTTGGTTTATTACCCTTTAGTCTTGAGTTACATGAATGAATAACATGTCCCCTTTTACCACAGTAATCACATTTTAAGGATTTAGGTAGTGAAACTTTTACGAAGGGGTTCTTTAAAACAGTCTTGTTTTCATGTGGGTTAAAACCCAAACTTTTTTTTTTTTTGTTAAAAATACACTTAGTACCAACAATCATATCTAAGTACTTCTCTCATTGAGTGAACTTAGTTAAATCATATATTTTTTGTTTTAACAAAACATTTTCGTTTTCAAAGGTATTTTCAACTTGGTTGCCATGGTTTTCATTTTCTTCTTCTAAGACCTTTATTTTTGAGTTTAAATCTTTGACTTCATTCTTAAGGGACTTGTTTTTCATTTTCATATCTTTGAGGGCTCTTAATGAATCTGCTAGTGCTTCTTGAAGATCTTCAATTGATGGAGCCTCATTATCACTATCAGTAAAATCAGAAATAGTTACCTCATTATCGTTTGCCATCAGGCAAAGATTCGTTAGTTCTCCATCGCTTGATTCCTCTTCTCCTTCGCTGGAATCAGTGTCGTCCCAAGTGGCTTTCATAACTTTCTTGGTAAATATCTTATTCTCCTTTTCTTTCTTCTCCTTTTTTAACAAAGGGCATTCTGGTTTGATGTGCCCTGATTTGTGGCAATTGTAGCACGTAATTTCATCCTTTTCTCCTTAGGATGTGGGTCTCTACTTGATTGACCCTTGCTTTGGCTGAACTTCTTTCTTTCAAAATTCTTCTTCTTCCTTAAGAGTCTTGTCATCTTCCTTATGATAAGGGTAAGATCTTCCTCATCATCATCTTCAGAGTTTTCTTCTTTAGAAATTTCAGTAGTGGACTTGAATGCCACCATTTTCTTGGGCTTTGAGTCCTCCTCAGCTCTTAATGAGAACTCATGGGTTATGAGGGAACTCAAGAGATCATCAAAAGGAAGGGTTGTGAGGTCCTTTGCTTCCTCAATAGCTGTGACATTGGGCCTTCATTCCTTGGGTAAAGACCTGAGAAATTTTCTGATAAGTTTTACATTCAGAAAAGTCTTACTAAGGGCTTTCAAATTGTTAATAATCAAATTGAATCTTGTAAACATGTCAGCCACTTTTTCATTTTCATGCTTGTTAAAGAGTTCATATTCCCTAATGAGCATATCTATCTTCTTATCCTTGACCTCACTTGTTCCTTCATGTGTAATTTTAAGTGTATCCCATATTTATTTTGCATTATCACACCCTTAAATTCTATTGAATTCAACGGGTATTAGTGCACAGTGTAGAAGATACATGGCTTTTGCATTGATTTGTAATGTTTTTCAATCATTCTCAATGTAGTCACTTTCTAGTTTGGGAGTGGTTACACCCTCTTCCGTGGTGGTGGAAGGCATGATTGGTCTATTAACTATGACCCTCCAAGCAACCATATCAAAAGATTGAACAAAGCAAGTCATCATAGTTTTCCAATATGTATAGTTGGTTCCATTGAACAATGGAGGGTTATGGACTGATTGGCCCTTAGGAAGGAAGTTGGTTTGGTTTACTATAAATCATTTTACTATAGATTGTTAAGCCTAATCAGTAGCACGAAGCTCTGATACCAATTGTTGTCCCAAGTATCAACCCAAAGGGGGAAATTTAAACCTTTTTAAAGATCTTTTCAGAACTAATTAAATACACACAGCAATATATGAAGTAAACACATAAAATGTAAAGGAGCAAGAGAAAGAGATACAAATGGAGGTATAGTGGTTCAGTCCTCTTGACCTACGTCCACTCCCCAAGCACCTTGGGAATTCGTATTCCACTAATAAGATTCTTTAATGGGCGAATCAAAACCTCGTACAATCGAGATCCTTCAGTGGGTGAAACGTAACCCCTTATTTTAAAGCAAATAGCAGTCATAGAAATAAAAAGATTTGAAGTTGAAGGTTGTTCTCCTTAAATGAGGTGATGTACAACAATTTTGGATCACTACAATAATGTCTCTCTCACTCAGAAAATGTTTACAATAAATGAGGGAGAGTAAATGATTGGCTATGCAAATAGAGAGAATGAGAATATTTGACAGTAGCAGGTTCGCACGAGGTATTAGCTTGATTGTGATTGAGCAATGGAGTTTAATGTGTTTTCACACCCTTGGAGAGGAGGTAAAATAAATCCTTATATAGAGCCTCAGTTATTGTAGCCATTGGTAGCATTAAATGCACTAAAATCTTCCCGTTGGAAAGCGCAGATTTGAATTTTCGCTCACAAGTGTCGTCCCCTTTTGGATCTAGGACGACCCAGATTTTATTGTTCAAAATTGGGACGGCTTGGATTGAGAAGGGGTCATCTCCTTTTCATCATCTGAAACTTTTGGGTAGGCATAGTTTGGATCTGGGACGGCCCAAATTGAGATACAAAGAGTTTGTATTTTTGGGAGCAATTGGGACGACACAGACAGTGTTTGGGACGGCCTGAATTGCTTGATCTTCAACATTGACTTTTTTTAGGATGACCCTTTTTTAATCTGGGACAACCCAAATTATTTCTGGGCAAGTCATGAAATCTTGGGGACGTCTTCTTTTGAGAAAGGGACGTCACATACTTATTTGAAACAAGCTTGGTCTTCAAAGCATTGATTTTGGATAACCCAAATAAATCTAGGACAACCCAAATTTCTCAGAACTTGGGTTTCTTCATTTTTAGACGTCTCTTTCCAAGGGGTGTCGTCCTGGTTCTTCTTGGTCTTGAAAAGGGGGCAAACGATTCGAATAAGAAAATAAGGGATTGATTTCTTTCTTCAAAAACTGATAAATGATTTGAATCTGAGGATAAGGGAATCGAATCCATTTCTTTACTGAAAAACACATAGGTGTTGATCCTTCACTTGTAAGGTTCGAAACTTTGAACTTTATAGGAATTCGGGACGACACCTTTTACAAGGGGAACGACCCAAATTGCTTTGGCTTTTGAAGAACATGGCATATGGAAAATCAAGGATGACCCGAATTCTTGAAGGATGGCCCACATTGAATTTCAGTTTCAAAACTAAGGCCTTTTACCCATTTGGGACGTCCCGATACAAAAGGGGTCCCTTTTGTTTTTTAACTTCAAAACTAGTGTTTTTCTTCATTGGGGAAGACCTGAATTAAAAGGGGGACGGCCCCTTTTTGATAGACTTCGAAAAACTGCATTCCTTTTGTGCTATATCATCTGAACTTGGATCTTGATGCTAGGGGATTGATTTTAAGGCTTTTAGTCCCTGAAAAATTCTTGCTAATGCAACTCAAACATTAGTAAACATCAAATCAATGTGTTTTTATATGTCAAAATTAAAAATTGAGCTTGATTGAATAACCCTTGGACAAACAAGAATGGTGATGGTAGAGTCCAGACGATTTGGACCCGTCCATATGGTTTTCGACGGTTTAATATAACGTGGCCATTCGAATTCCATCCAGATGATTTTGAGTCCCGTCAAGACGGTGATGATTCAACAGGTGTACTTTTGATTTGATTTTTGACTGTTGGGATTCTGCCCCGTCCAGACTCTTGTGGTGTCCTGTCTAGACGGTTTTGATGATTTTTTTTAAATGGGCGACCCTAGAGTCTCAAGGACATAAAAATTAGAGAAAATAATCAGATTCCTTTAAGATTTAGGGGTTACCTATTTATTGTGCAAAGCAGCTTCTAAGACTCAATAGGCCCAAAGTAGCTTCCAGGATAAATGACCTAGGTGTGGACACCAAATGTCTCAACACTAATGATTACGTTACTTAAACATAATAAAAGCAATGTCTTTTAAGCTCAAAGTCCCAAGAGTTGGATTCCTTGTAGTACATCCTCTATCTAATCTTCAGATTGATTAAGCTGGTAGTTCGAGACATTACAGCCAGATGTGTCAACAAAGGCATGGAGAGGAGTCTCAAACCATCAAGTGGGTTTACTCATGCCTCTCTTGACCACCTTGGAGATATGTTTTCCTCTAGAATAGTAGTACACCTTAAAACGTGTGTTGCAGTAGTTGACTAGCTGGCAACAACTTTCTTTGATGCAACATATACAGAATCCTTCTCTCTTCGCTCTACGTTTCAAGACATAGAGACTTGTACTTTGAAAAGGTTCTTACTGACCAAAATTGGTCACACGATCTATTTTATCTCAACGTGCGAAGAGGACAACTCAGCTTATGAGAGTTATTTATTGTCTTTGGATCGGAAAAATTCAAGAATTTTCCCGAATTATGCCTTTTTCGCTCCCCCTCCCCCCAACTTGAACACAGTAATGTCCTCATTGGTGGAGCATCCTATATCATCCTAAAAATCTCTGGGTTCCCTCCCAGAGATGGCTAAGTTTAATGTGTTCAGCCAGACTTAGCTAGTCGGTTGCTCAACTGATGGGGTTAGATTGGATTAATCTATAGACTCAGTTGTGGGATCTATTGATATGTCGTCCCATAAGATTTAAGCCTTTGCCCGTTGACATGCAGAAACATGCCAATTTTAGGATTTAGTAGCTGGCAGGCACCATGTGGGTAGACTTTAGTCACCACATATGGTCCTTCCCACTGGGATTGCAGTATACTAGGGAATAGACGTAACTTGGTATTGAATAGCCACGCATTTTGATTAGGCTTGAATGATTTATTATGAATATACTTATCATGAAACACTTTCATTCTTGTCTTATAGATTCAGGCATTGTCGTATGCCTCGTTACATAGTTCCTCCAACTCACTAAGCTATAGGTGTTGGTGGTAGCCGGCTTTTGGCATATTGAAGTTAAATGTTTTGACTGCCCAATAAGCACAATGTTCTAATTCCACTGGCAAGTGGCTCGGTTTACCAAAAACTAGACGATATGGGGACAATCCAATTGGTGTTTTGTATGCAATTCGATATGCCCAAAGGGTGTCATCCAGCCTTTTGGACCAATCATTTCGATCAGGACGGACAGTTTTGGTTAGAATATTTTTAATCTCCCTATTTGATACATTGACTTGTCCACTAGTTTGTGGATGAGATGGAGTGGCTACCTTGTGTTGGATCGAATAATGTCGGAGTAGGGTAGAAAAATATTTGTTCATGAAGTGTGTACTGCTATCACTAATAATGGCTCATGGGAAACCAAATCGGGAGAAGATATTGCTTTGCAAAAATTTGACCATAACTTTGTGATCATTCGATTTGGTTTCCAAGGCTTCTGCCCATTTGGAGACAGAATCAATTGCTACAAGGATGTATTCACATTCGAATGATGGTGGAAATGGTCCCATGAAGTCGATGCCTTAAACATCGAAGATTTCGACAATCAGAATTAGGTTAAGGGGCATCATGTCCTTGACGCTCATTGTGCCTAATTGTTGGCAATGCAAGCATTTCTTGCAATACTCATGTGCATCCTTAAATAAGGACGACCAATAAAATCATCTTTGCAGTATTTTGGCAGCGGTCTTCTTTCCACTAAAATGCCGACCACATGCCAATGAGTGACAAAGCTTGAGGATACTGTCTACCTCTTCCTCCGAGACACATCTCCTTATGATTTGGTTGGAGCAGTATTTGAAAAGCTTTTGCTCTTCCTAGAAGTAGTATCTAACTTGAGAGAAAAATCGATCCGTTTGCTGTTTAGACCAGCCATTGGGGAAGCGGCCCACCGCCAAATAGTTAACTATGTTTAAACCCAGAGCGGTCGGGTGGTGGTGACAATACAATGTTGCTCTTCAGGAAAAGAGTCACTTACTGGTACATGGTCATTGGAGGGCTGGACTAGGAGTAGGGAGAGATGATCGGCCACTAAATTTTTGGTACCCTTCTTGTCGTGGATCTCAAGATCGAATTCTTGTAAGAGTTGGATCTAGCGAATCAGTCAGGGATTTGTGTCTTTCTTAGCCAAAAGATGCCTAAGGGCAACATGATGACGACCTTTGATCCTAGTAGGTACGTTCAGAATTTATCCAACGCAAAACTACTATTAATAGCTCTTTCTTAGTTGTTGTATAATTTAGTTGAGCATCATTGAGATTTTTACTGGCGTAGTAAATTATATGTGGCACTTTATTCTCTCTTTGGCCTAGTATAGTTCCAACAGCATAATCAGAGGCATCGTACATGCTTTTGAATGGTATGGCCCAATTTGGGGACTGCATGATTGTTACGGAGGACATAGTATTTCTCAATTGTTCAAAAGCACACAGACATTGCTCATCAAAGTTGAAAGTAGCTTCTTTAGCGAGAAGATTGCATAGAGGCTTTGAGATTTTTGAGAAGTCCTTGATGAAACGACAATAAAAATTGGCGTGGCCTAAGAAGGATCAGATTTGTCTGACTGTCATGGGTGGTAGTAGTATAGAGATTAAGTCGACTTTAGCTTTGTCAACATCTATTCCATGTTTGGAGACTATATGCCCTAACATGATTCCTTGTTGGACCATGAAGTGGCTCTTTTTCCAGCTAAGTACCAGATTTGTCTCTTAACATTGTTTAATCACTAGAGTAAGGATTGGGAGACAATCTTCGAAATAAGAACCAAACACAGAGAAGTCATTCATGAAAACATCGAGGAATTTCTCCACTATGCCAGAGAGGATGGACATCATGCACCTTTGAAAAGTGGCAGGCGCATTACATACTTCAAAAGGCATACGCCTGCCGGCGAATGCGCCAAAATGACAGGTAAAGGTCATGTTCTCTTAGTCTTCGGGGTAGATTGGTACTTGGTTATTACTGAACTAGCCATACAAAAAGCAGTAATAGTTTTGGGTTGCTAAACGCTCCAAGATTTGGTCGATGAATGGTAGTGGAAAGTGGTCTTTCCTTGTCATGTCGTTTAGCTTCCTTTAGTTGATGCAAACTCGCCAACCTGTGGTAGTGCGAGTTAGCATAGATTCTCCTTTATCATTAAGCATCACAGTGAGCCTAGATTTCATGGGTACAAATTGAGTTGGGCTCACCCACTTACTGTCTGAAATTGTGTAGATGATACCGGCATCGAGTAGTTTTACTACATCTTGCTTTACCACTTCCGTCATGTTGGGATTAAGCCGCCATTGCATTTCTTATGTTGGTTTGGCATCTTCCTCGCAATGAATGCGATGCATGCAGACAGAGGGGTCAATCCCCTTCAATTCAACTATCGTCCAGCCAATAGCTCCCTTATGGGCCGTAAAAACCTCGGCCAATTGCATTTCTTGGATGGGCAATAAATCTGAAGCAATAATAACTGGCAATGTATTGTTAAGTCCCGAAAAGATGTACTTGAGTGAGCTTGAGAGTGGTTTCAACTCTAGTGCGGGTGGGGCTTCTAGGAATGGCATGGCAGAGACAGAGGATAGTGGGGGTAATTCTTTAAATCGAGACACCCATGGAGGCATGTCTATATAGTCTGCCATTTCCAACTCGGCATTAGATTCGTCTATTGTTGGTTCAAGCTCTTGAGTTTCTTCCCCAAAGTAAGCCAGACAGGCTTGCATAGGGTCATCCATGATGATAGAGGGCAAGGCTCGTTGTGTTGCCTCGTCAATTTTGTTGATTGTACAACATTCAACTTCTATTGTTGGATGGTGAGAGGCATAGAACACATTGAGCCTTAACTTCATATTACCAAATGATATATCCATTACCCCTATTCGGCAGTTAATGCATGCATTGGTTGTGGCCAAAAATGGGTCTCCAACAATCACCGAGGTTTGTCTTCTTGTGTTCATGTTGGGTCCAGTGTCAAGTACTATGAAGTCAACAGGGAATAGTGTCGAGTACAATGAAGTCAACAGGGAATAAGAACTTATCAACTTTGACAAGCACATCCTCGATGATGCCTCGGGGGACCATGACTGACCTATCTACCAACTGAAGGGTGACAAAGTTTGGTTTCAGTTCTCCAAGCCCAAATTGTTCGTACATGGAGTATGGTAGTAGATTGACGCTTGCTCCCAAGTCCAATAGTGCTCGATTGATTTCACGGTCGTCGATAACACATAAGATGGTGGGTATCCCTGGGTCTTTTAACTTTAGAACCAGATCATGGCTAAGGACTGAGCTTACGTGTTTGGTTAATAGCACTTTCTTGGTGACGCTTTTCTTCATCCTGCGGTTTTGTGTGCATAAGTCCTTTGGGAACTTGGAGTAGGACAGGACTTATTAGGTAGCGTCAAGAAGAGGGAGATTGATTTTGACTTGCTTAAGGAGTTCAAGCACGTCAGTCATTGGTGGTCCTTTCTTGCGCTGGGGAGTAGATTCTTCTCGGCATGAGGGAAAGGGTTCCTTCAGCTCTTGGGGTGTTACAGAAGGGGCCATCAGTGCCTCCCCGAGTGCATCGGATGGTGGTGGAACAGTAGGTGCTATCGGGTTAGGTAGGGTTCGAACAGTAGGTGCTATCGGGTTAGGTAGGTGCTATCGGGTTAGGTAGGGCCATCCAGCTCCTTGACACTTCTCAAGGTCATAACAACCTTGTCTTGCTCGTGGTTTGCACCACTATTGCTGGGGTTGCTAACGATGACGTACTGGCCTTTCGGGTTTGCCACCGGTTGACTCGACAACTTACCGTCCTCTCAGCGGTTAAGTGCTGCAGCAATCTGTCCTACTTGGGTTTCTAGCTTAGCGATGGACTGAGAGTGGGAGCTCAAAATTTGAGTCTTCACGTATAAGCTTGGGGCTCGAAGGGTTAGGGCAGGTGCTCGTTGATGGGGACGGTATACCTGTTAGTTAAAAGAATTATATGTTGGCCTCGGTGCTTGAGTCGACGGTGGTCCAACAGTTTATTCATTTCGTTGTCCAAAGTTCAGATGGTTTCTCCATCCAGGGTTGTAGGTGTTAGAAGAGGGGTCATTTCCTGGTTGAGTGAATCCTTGAGTAGCATTAACTTGCTCTTGGATGAAGTCAATGAATTGTTCAGCTGACGAACATTCATTGACAAAGAGTGTTGGATTAGCGCACAAGGAATATACATCTTACATAAATGATGGAGGTGGCTGAGCTACAGGTAACTCGTTGGTCAACAGTTTATCAAGCTTCTCAATAAGGGACTTTAATTGGTTCGTAAGATCTATGTTTTGGATTACTTTGGAGAGTCTTCGGGTTTTCTGAGTTATCGACCTGTTAGTACGAGAGACCAATGCTTGGTGCTGTGAGCTTTCGCTTAACTTTTCCAAGTGAGCCCATGTATCTCTCGTTGTTCATCATGAATACGCCACCGCACGAGGCGTCGATGTATTAACGATACTGAGGTAGCAGACCTTCATAAAAGTTCTGACCTAGCTATCATTTCAGGATTTGGTTATGTGGACAACTCCTAATAAGTTCCTTAAGTCTTTCCTAGGTCTCGTGCAAAGTTTCACCTTCTAATTGAGTAAAACGCATTGTAGCTCGGCGAATTTGGTTTGTTTTACCGGTGGGAAAGAACTTTCGAAGGAATTCTTGTTGAAGCTTAGCCCAAGTTGTAATGGTATTAAGTTTCGACTTAAGCCAATGCTTAGCTTTGTCTCAGAGGGAGAATGAGATCAACTTTACATGCTTGGCCTCATCTGGAAGATTGTTGAGTCTTATAGTCGAACATATTTCTATGAATTCGTCAATGTGCTTGTAGGGGTCCTTACTACAAAGTTCATGAAATAAAGGTGGTAGTTGCAAAAGGTTAGGTCTGATTTCCTAGTTGTCGATCACAAGATTAGGTGTGTCACATCCTTACCTTTATAAAATTCTCACTCTTAATAATATCTCAAATGAATCGGATATAGACTGGAACTTGTCTAAGATGGAAGTGTTAGAGTTGTATACTTAAAAGCCATGCTTTTGAGTATTTCACTACCCGGATCCCGGATATATTAAATGAGAAT
>JAULLG010568027.1:0-15337 GCA_035668355.1 Sarracenia leucophylla
CCGATGAAACAAAACTCAAACAACGCTCTGACATTAACAATAACAATTCAATGTGTTGGAATAATCAAAACCAAAATCAAGGCTTGATTGAAAGAGACTTTAGGCCAACATGTTGTTATTGTCAAAATCAAAATTAAAGCTTGATTGAATAACCCTTAGGCTAACACCATACTTGAACAATATTCAGAGTTAACCATATATCCTACCTTGTAGCCGAAGTGGAAGTCACCAAACAGCCCCTCCAGCCGATCCTAACATCAAACGAACATCGAAATCAAATATCGGTTCAGTCAATACGTAGAACAATGGCTAAAGACCAAGGATATAAAACTTAATCCAAGAAAAACTTACTAAACGAGGCTTAACCAACCATTCAAAAGCCATCCCAAACCCTTAGCTTCATCCACCAGCTTCTCCACCCAATGTGGATATATATACATATATATATATCCCAAAAAAATCTCCAAACACGTTATAACAGCCCACTACCGACATAGACCACTCGAACGGTCTCCCATCCGCTCGAGTGTACCCTATTGTCCCAAACAGCTCAAAATTATAAAAATCGAGGCCCGATTTTGATCTAAACGTCCTAAAACTTAACCTAGTACCCTAGAATAATATTCCCGAGATTCCAAAACAAATGGTAACATCATTGGACTCTGAATCAATATCAAGTTTTAATTTTTCGTAAACTTTTAACTGGTTCAACGAACAAATTTTTAAGTCTAACACCCGATTTAATTAAAATTTGAAATTTGGAAAGGTCCAATCTATTACAACCTCCCCCACTTAGGAGATTTTGTCCTTGAAATCAACACACCTTATAAGGAGAACAACTCTGCATATCTCACTGACCAACTCTGGTACCAATCAAGGTGGACTCTTCATGTATGCCTAACACACTGATAACCTACCTGATCTGTCATACAACCCACAAAAGCTGCCATCAGAATGCCCAACTGATCACTACTGTAGTTGGCAAACTCATCCTATCGACAAAAGGTAACATGATACCAATACGTACCATTCTACAACAAGCTCAAAGCCAAACATGCAAACCCCCGATATGTCCTCCAACACGGGACAAGATAATAAAGGGTACTCGGTGTAAACGGACAATCACATGGGTCAATAAACGGCAACAACCTGTATACCAACCAACACATATCAATATGTGTTAATCTGTACTAATCCGATGATGTACCCTGAAACACGGTACTTACCAGCAACACGTACCCACCATGGTTTGCAAACTCTGCTCAAAACAAGAGGATCCCAATCAGAAATAGATGAGATTGAAGCCTCAAACAACCTAAGACCTCGTTGACATAATTCAGTCCCATTCTGTAACGTACAATAGTCCCAAACAGTTCCCCAACCATACACGGACCCACAACGCAACTGTATGATCTCATAGGCACATGATGCAACACATCACACTAAACAAAGGATCGACCCAACACCAGCACTCCCAGGTTCTCAACTGCTACACTGACAACAAGAATTCCACAAATTCGGTAAATATAACTAAGGTCATCCTCCATAACAAACATATGGCCGCAAACATCATCTTGCAGATACCATTCATGTTCATCAAGTTGAAGATCTTACCCAAAATATAAAACGCATTCTATAACTTCCAAATAAACCTGGATTTAGTATCACAAAGCATCAAACTGACCCATCCCTGCATAGTATACCAATGTCGATGGTCAACAGCCGAAAACACTCCTAGTTCATCTCCCACACGAACCTCCACGAATCACAAACAACACATCCATCGCATCACAAGTAACTCACTAAAGCCGCCAAAAGGCCGAACAACATAATCACAACTCACATCATCAGTCGTAACTCCACATGCCGATAACACTATCATCACTGCAAATCATTCCCACCCACAGAAGAAGGGATTCCACTTCCCAAACTCCCACGATAAACACCAAATCACAGCAGATATCACATCCTCCCAAAAACTCACGAGATACCCACGAACCTTCCTAGGCAAACTCAGCACTCTACAAAAGTCACCAAGGTAACAACCCATCATACACACGATCTCACGGTATAGCAAACTAGAGAACACAACCATCTGCAAAAAGCAGTTGGTTCACTATTAATACTTCTACTCATCACCCGTCTGCCCTTAAGGTATCAATACTTTGCTGTAACATTCCTTATTAAGATCATGTTTTAATTCATCTCAAAGATTTAAAATTGTTCCATCTTTTTCAAGAAAAGACCATGTTTAAATCAAAAGATGAAATTAAAATGGGCCATGTGTTACATCAGTCGCTCGCACTTAAGCTATCACGTTGACCACGTGGCACAGATCCTTACTCAACTTCACTAGTACCATCATGATAACTAAGTCAACTAGAACTCCATTCTGTAACATCCTCAGATATTCCATCTAAAGCATCCATCCTATACATAGGATTCTCATATCTTGATTATGAAAATCAAACAAACCGTAACTATTCCCACAGCAATGGGTTCACGAACCCAAACTCATCAGAACCAAGCTCCTCAGAACCACACAAGCATCACAATAAGCATGATTTCAAAGGAATCATGCACTCACACCTCCTTTTCAAAATATGAAAACAACACCAATCTCGACACCGAATAATCAAATGGTATCACTACCAAGCCAGCACCCAAGGAAACCCACAAAGAACGTCACAAGGCTTAAAATGCAAAGAGCACCTCAAGGGAACCCACACACGAAACTCACCTCTACTAGCCCCCAAGGGTGCTATAACTTAAACCATCCAAGATCATGGATCAACAAGCATCAACGACTTATAACTCCCACACATGACCATCGACCCAACCAAAGGGCACTCCCACAAACATAACTCACACCCTCATACCCAGACGGTGGAACAACCAGCTCTCCCTAAGGACCATGACAGAACATACTCACACTTGTATCACCATGCCGACTCTTGCTCACAAGCATCGGAAAGCCATCATAAGGTACTGATCTGCATAAAGCTTTATCCCAACACAGTCAAAGAAGAACTAATAGTCAACCCCAAATAACTGGCCATTCACCAATCATTGTTCAACAACTAGGAAACATCACCGTTCCTGTTAGGATTGTTTACTAAAAGCCATGCTTTTATGTATTTTTGGCATTGATCTCTGGTATATTAATAAGAAACATTCAAGAGGTCATTGCATTTATGGTTTCATATTTATTATGTTTATGATGAATGAATGCATAGTCCGTATATTTAGTCTAGTATTTGACTCGATGCATGAAGCGCGTAAGATCGGGTCAAAGGTTCTGACTGAGTATGCAGGTAGGCTCACAATGGCAATGCACTCGAACAATCCATTTGTACGGTTGTAGCACATCGTTATAGTGGTTGGTCTTAGTTAGGTCAAACAGCTCGAATTCGGCTTTGGGAATTTGATGTTTAAGCTCGATGTGTTTGTGCACTTGGAGTGTATTGAGCGGGATCAACAGGATTATCGATTCTATACTGACTATATGAATTGATCCACATCCTGTATTATCATGTATTACATGAACTCTTAATCCCGACGTTATTGATCGATCATGTTTGGATAATGCGCAATACTTTGAGTCACCAATGGCTAAAATTTTGATATTGAGATCAATATGACCGGTGGGTTGGATACAATTCTTATTCATTCGATGGCTGATAATCAGCTGACAGAAACCACATCCAATTCAGGTTGAGGAATTCCCCCTCGTGTTCTTTTCTTATAGGTTTGATTATGCCAAACCCGACCGGTTGATCTTATGATCAGGCATACTCAAAAGGATAAGCGATGCAGTTGCGAGGATAAGAGGATAATTAAATTGGGTTGTCAGTAACCTAATTTAATTACCAGAAATCCATATCTTAAATGTGAGGAGATTTCAGTGTAATTGATAATTAAAAACTCGAGACATAATTCAGGTTAGGGCCGGGAGTTCAATTAAAGCCTTTAGTGGAATAAGGCATGGTTCGTGCGAAAAAGGATTTAACTCGGGGGTTGAGTTAGGGATATTCGGTTTTCTTATACGGTTAGCCCGAGTCCTATACTTCCTCATGATCCCTCATGTACCCCTTACACGCACAGTTTACTCGGTTTTAGGAATTATTTAATTTAATTCAATTGTGGGTTTTGCTGCTGGAACGGTTAAGGAATTAAATTAAATGGACGGGAGTATAATTGGAAAAATGGCACACCTAGGGATTACTCCTTAGGTGATCGGCCCTTGGAGATAGGGTGTGTGCTATTTTTGGTCTTCTTATATTTCATTGCCATTTTGTATATGGAGGATAAGGTAGGAGATAAAAAAGGGGTCAATATATACATATATATATATATGATATATATTAATTCCTAAAAACATAAGACACCAACCCTAAGGGCCGCCGCCCCCTTCTCTCTCCTTGGTTAAATTTTTTTGCAATTTTAGATTGAGAAAAAGTGTGTTCGAAACCAAGAATGATCGATTCGGTGCCCACTCACCGTGTTCGTGTCGCGTGTCAGGTCATACGTGAGAAGATCAAAGGTGGTCTTAAAATCGTCATTCGACATTCAAATAAACTTTTCTGACAAGTTTCTACGAGGTGGCAATGATATAATATAATTTTGACTTTACTTTTTCATGAGAAACACGACATGATATTTTTTACGGTCACGTCATCATATTTTTTTTTTATTTTTTCGCTGTGCGGCTCCAACAGTACCTCCATGTATGAAGTATCTGATCGTTTACAGTACCCTGATTCGTACCAACATCAACCCAACTAAATGTTCCGCGGCCACATCCCTGACTATCAAGATGATCATACCCCACAGGTGCCTACCACTAGGCTCACAGTCAAACACATAAGGACCAAAAATAAAACCAACCCCAAGCCAAATCAAAAAAGATATGGCAGAAATCCATAACTAAGGATTTGTTCTAAACAAAACTCCTTTGTTTTCAAGGAAATCAAAACCTTTGATTTCAAACTCTTCACCAAGTTCTAATGCACCAAAAAAACCCTTCATTTGGGTTTTAAAACCATGCCCAAAGAATCTCCCAAAACCCACGTTTCAAACACAAAACACTACAGTTTTGAACTCAAATGACCGCTCGAGCGGACCCACCACCGCTCGAGCAGATGTTGCAAAAATAGCCAAACTGTAAAGATACTATGACATCCTTCTTATTCCAAAAACTGATTTTATGCTCCCAAAAGAAACATATAACCCTTACAAGACTGTTAAGGCTAATCGATAAGCTTGCAAATCGAAACAACCAACTTTTTAACACTTAGACAAAATAAAAACCGTCAAAAACGCCTAAGCATAAATGTTCCACGTTTTTTGTTAGTTTATTTCCCAACCCTAGACGAATGAAAAACTAGCCCAAAAAATAGCCAAACCCTTTCCATGTAGCCATACTACACTTAAAGAAATTCAGATGTGAACAGGGCACCAAATCAAGTCCCAGAAAGATACCAAGGACATGATCGCATAATCACTCCACAATATGTTAATCGCCCCGGTGATTACCAAATTCCACGTGACCGTAGCCCAACCGACTACAACCATACTAACTATACTGCTAGCATCATGTCAAACATCAGCAACTGAGGGATCTCTCCAAAGAATTCATAATCACAAAAGGCAACACATGACCTTCTTCCCACAGAACCCGAACAATTCATCAAAGGGTATCCAGACTATACCATGGCTACTGCACATCTGTAAAGTTGAAAATCTCACCAGCTTCTCGTCAATTCCCATAACCGATGCATTATACTCGTTGTCACACGGATGCGTTCCTCAAACATGCACTCCCAGTGCAGCACATGGTTTCACAATAGGATATCGATGGCAACACAACGTCATCATAGCCACCAAGGGCGTCCCTAAAAAGGGACAAGAAAAACTCTCAGGCATAACCTCTATCTCTCAGGGTCACAACACACCGCCACCACGCTCCCGTCCACTATATTCCCATCCACATTCCATCATGTAAAGCATTCTCGTTCATATGCGCTCGGCGGTACACGGCTCGCTATGTAAAGACATGGTACGAGAGTGCATGGCTCATAACATAGTACGGCTCAGGACGTACAAACCACCATCTCTATCAAAAAAACACATAGAGCAGGCACCTAACACATAGGTGTACACACTCTCAGAAAATCATCATACCCTACTCCCATAGGTAAGGCAACAATCCTACTCCCACAAGTATGATAAATCATGATATGAGAAATAACAGTTCTATCATGAAACATGTTAACATATATACACATAAACATGTTAATAGTGACATACACAAGCATGTTAACAGTTATACACATAAGTATATTAACACCTCATCAAATACCGAGGAGGCTAATTAGAATGATACCTCAATCCGAACAACTCGTTTGGATTTCTAACTAGAATAGGCATTCATGAGGTGCCTTTCTAATCAGATTCCCAAAGTAGTTAACCGGACGTCGAAATAGGACATGTCATCATCAAAGTCCTACGTCCATACCCACATATCATGCACATATCATTTCTTATCACAAGACAAGCATACTACTATACCCATATAATGGATGCAACATACAAGTCCACCCTCTCGGCATGGCACAATCCTTCCCACGTTCTAAGGTATTCAATCCTAAAGCTCAGATACCATTCTGTAACAGACCAACCCTGAATAATTAAATAAAAAAATTCATTGAGTTCGAGCTTTATATTAATCACACATCAAGATGTTTAAATAGTGCAAAGTACTCTCCTTATTAGTGTTAAAATCTACTCAAAGCAAATCCCACCGTCCAAGTTTTTTTAAAAAAATAAATACAATGGTGGATTTATTTTAGAGACTAATGAGCCATTTTTTTACCTAATAAACACTCACACGAGATTAATATAACAAGCTAAAAAGGGAACTTCAAATCATACAGAAGCTTAAGAAAATAAGCTATCAACCCAAGAGGATATAGATACTTCTACTATAACCCAACCAAAAATCATGTTCATGCAACCAAGATAAACTGAAAACATCCCAGATTCCTCACCAAGTATGCAATAAATGTAAATGACCTTAAGGCCTTACATCCTGATAGAAATAATTACAACAGTTATAAACTTATACATTGATCCAACATGGAAATATAAAGTTAAAAGCATGCTATAAATATAAATGTCCTAGTCCATCTATGAATGGGACGAGCCACTGAATCACCAAGCATCCATGAATGTTGTGCTGCTAACACATGAAATGATATTTTAAAACAACATGAGCTCAAGGATTGTAGGATATATGATAAACCAATAATGCATGAACAATATGTAAGGATGGTTATGCATCAGTTATAAATGTAAAACATTTATAGGCAAACCAATGTTTCCCAGCATAAAACCTCAGTACACAACCGTTTTATAAAACCATTTTACAAAATAATTCCCCACAACTTCTTTTTCTCAATCACCTAAAAGTTGTTATACAACAACATGAGCCATAGCTCATAGAATATACGATAATAAATGAATGTGTTGTATGAGAGGATGGTTATGCAACACGTGTACGGTTTCATGAATTGTTTCATGACTCGCCTGAAACAAGTTTGCATAAACGGTTTCATGACTTGCCTGAAACAAGTTACTTCCCAAAACTCCATATGACACCGACACCCCTAACATAACCCATTTACCATTAATTTAAGGACTAAGAATCAATTATCGGTAAAACTCATAAACTCACCACATGATACAAGCCACTTTAACCCACGAATGAATTAAAAGTTATTACGGCCTCTAAAGCTCAACATGATGCACCCATTTATAGAAACTAATCGAAGGGTGGTTCACCTAATCGGCGACTAAGTTGATAACCGGTAAAGCTTACAGACTTAAGTTCAACCAATCAGCGACTAAGCTGATCATCGGTAAAGCTTACAGACTCATCACGTAATACCTCCCCTTAACCTATAACTAGGTTGGCAGGTATTACGCCCTCTATAACTCAACACAGCACACTCGTGTTTATGGTGACTAACAGAAGGGTGGGTCGCCCTTTCTTGTATGAGTTTTTGGACTTTTACTAAAGAGTTGAGACACTCAAATTACAAGATCCCAGATCTAAGTCAGTTCCTTTCCATTAAATCCAAACCCCATTGACTAAATATTCATCTTGGTCACCAACCATACTCAATACACAAGCAAAACACCCTTACAATCTCTGCTACTACTCCTACGACCTCTATATTACATCTAAAACACAAACAAAGACCAAAGACTTTGTCAAGACCAAAATCCCCAGTTCTTCCTCAAACCCATAACCCATAACATAGCATAATTCTTCTCCAATAGTATCACAACAAGGTCAACTTTATATAATGGAAACCAATTTTAAGGTTTAAAGCCAAAATCCCCAATTTCATCAAAAATACATAATTTTGCCCAACCCAAAACCCTAAAACATAATTCTAGGAAACAATATCATTAAACTCAAATTATAAGGATAGAGAAGCTCAACATCTATTGTACATGAAGATTCCTAACTTGAAACCTCATACAAAAATCAAAGGTTTGACAAAACTACATATTCCTTCATTTTTCATACTTTTTCCATATAAAACCAAAAATATACATCACATATACTTACAATACTCAAAAATTATGAAGTACCATACCTCGTACATGAAGAACCAACAAGAAGTCACCTCAAACCAACTCCAAGAACCAAAATCACATCAAGAAAGGGAAGCCTTCGATGAGAACGTAAGTAAATGCAAGCTAATCGAGGATCTTAGCGTCAATCATTAAGTTACAGCCTCAGGAAGTCCACATATACATGCCAAAACCAAGTTCTCCTTAAACCCTAGGGGAACCCTCAGCTGATGGGAGAGTGTGGAAAGAGAAATGAGAAGAATGAAATTAGAAAAGGGGTCTAAATTGTGTTTTATAATATCAGAAATCCGATGCAGTTCTTGAGTGCTTGTCGAGCACCTAACCACCACTCAAGCACCACTCGAGTGCCTCGTAAGCCCCAGCAAGCGTAAAGCAAGCGGGCCGGCTCGGGATGAACTATTTTGGTCTAAAACTTAAATGTCACTTTTGTAACAGCAAAAATTTTGCACTTTTAGCAACACAACAACAGTTTTAGTGACAAATAAGGCTAAAACACCTCCAACTCACCGAAATCATAGGAAACAAATATACTTATGGGTCTACCAACATGTACATACAACAATTGGTTAACAAAATGCTCAAACCAACCCTTGAAGCCGGTTTTATCAATCTTTCCATGAATTCGAAAACCACAAGAATTACAATAAAACAAGACACTATAGGTTTTATTAATTTTTTATCATAAAAATAAATAAAGAAATAGCATCAGTAGCATATTTATTTTTATTGAACTAAACTCGAAGCAATGGGCTTATTTGACAGGAATGAGCTGAGAAGAGTGAAAGTATGCTGCGAACCGATAGAACTAACCTTGAGGGAGTAAATAGGTTAGAAGCCGATAAATTAAAAAATTAATTTTAATTATTAATTTTCTAACCTAACATGAGAGTAAATTAAGGATAATAAAACTAATATCCACATAAAGTTATGGAAAGCTATAAAAGCAACCACCACAATATACACATGATATACGTGGAAACCCTAGAGAAAACTCTCCGGGATGAAAATCACGACACCGACACATGGTGAAAACCGTTCACTATAAATCAAAAGATTTATTGATAGACAAACTAGGAATTTAACCTATTACATCCAACGGCGACACCTATCAATTAACCTGAAAGCTCAGCCCCGAGCCCCTTCTCGATCCCATAGTCGCGCAACTCCCCCTCTAAAGTTCTATGAGCACAACGTACTCACTCTAAATGGAGCTGGTGTACAACATACGGTCCACGAGAACTAGTCCTGATCTTCTTATCAAAGAGGGCTTTGAGTTTTCTCGGCCAGGTGTGCATACAAGCACAGTGCAAGTAGAAGTGGTGGGAATGATGAGAAATATGATAACTGAGATGATCACCTAATGGTCATGAGGATAAGGGCATCTATGGTTATACTCCAAGTGTGGTCTACTAACCCATCTTAAGAAGGGTAAGAACTATGACACACAAGAGGGTGGTAACATGGGAGGTTTCTCAAGAATACCATAGACGAGAGGCAAGAGTGTGAGACTACCATGAGTCACAAGGTCTCAAGTTACTACATGGCTACACAACTGAAGCTAGGAGGCTGAGACTAATATAAGTCTCAAAACCTAAGGTTGCTACAAAGGGGTTCCTCATGCAACATGCTATTAATGCAAGAAATAATGAAAGTAAAGGCATACTATTGCTAGACAACATACATCACATACACCCTAAGGAGATCTACATAAAACATAGATGAAATACATTGTACCATGGAAAGGAAGTTATGTTACCTTGGGTAGTGGTGGATCTTGAGACATTGATATGAAATCCAATGTCAATGGCTTAAGGAAGCCTAGAGAGAAGTAGAAGCTTCTCCAAGAATAGCCGAGTGACTAGAAGAGGATTCTCCAAACACCTAGCAGTGGTATGAAGTGTTTATATAGAAAAACACATCAACGCTCGAACGCTCTTCGAGCGCGCTGCAAGCGCCTTAAGGCGCTCATGTACTCTTCGAGCACAATTAAAGATTGCAGGTTTTTACTACCCATACCAATGAGAGTTAATCAGGGTTTCAATGTTGAGCTTGAGCGCTCTATGGGTGCACTACCAGCACCCCAAAAACTCAACTCTTGGCAAAGAGAAAATAAGACATTGATTAGAGGCACTCGAGAGCTGTACGGGCACTTTTCGGGTGCTTCAATATATTAACTCTCAGTTTATCGTGAAAGGCACAAATAATGTTTATTACTCGATGCCGCTCGAGCGTTCTTTGAATTCTCGAAGGCGCTTGAAGGTGCTCGTGCCCCTTCGTGCGCTAGTGTCTAGAATTCATGGTAACTCATGAATTCTTTAAGGCAACAAAGACACAAACTACCCTAAGCATGTGATATGATATGAATGCATATAGGTGTGTATGTGAGTGCCATATACCTTGTAGAGATCGGAGAGGGCTTACTGAATGTAAAAAGGACGAAGAACCTAGACACAAACATCCAAAACCCCAAACCCAAAATAAAAGGTATAGACACAATGGTTTTGTGCTTAACTCGGGAATAACCAAAATACTAACAATCTCTCCCTTTGGCATTTTAGGGACAAAACCATTAAAATAAACTAGCTCATACAGGGAAAAAGAATCAAAGAGAATAAATAGATCACTTATACTTAAAATCCTAATATAAACTTCAAGGCTTGTATAATTGACATGTACCTGCTCACTGCACAGAAAACTCAAAACCAACGTGAAGCATATATGTGATGTGTTAAATAAAACATAAGTGCTGATTAAGAGTAATCATGGCAGGGAAAGATTGTAGGTAATAACATCATGCATAAAGATCAAAATGGATAAAGTCACAGCAAGAATACATTATGTAATTATGCAATAAAATAAATATATCATGACATATTTTCATAAGCAGCACATGTGTCTATATGTGTCTAGATATGTAGCTATTGACGTTAACTGTTGTATGGAGGGCCAAAATCTCCCTTCAGGGACTCGGCTGCCATGTGGCTCCTAATCGTCCATGTGGCAGAGGCTTTTGGCCATCCAACCTGCCGGTGCACTGCGCCATGTGTGAACTGCGAAGCCCCTCATGCCACCCGTAGCACGTATAGATGCGGGACTTTGCGCTGTCATGCGTATAAGGAAATAAAGTTGTGCCTTCACCACTACCTACGAGTTTTGGTGAGATAAGAAGCGCTTGATCCTAACAATAGCAAATATGTGTCTAACATCACTTTACAAAAGTGAACATCTTTCCCAAAAGCTACATCTCCCCCTATATTATTTCTCCCCCTTTTTGTTTCGAAAATAGAAAGGGAGAAAAATGGGACCAAAATGGAGTAATAGTATACTAGCAACCTGAAGCTGATCCTGTAGCAGATCCACCATCTTGTGCAATGTTTCGCCTGATGCGCTGATCGAGTTCCTGAACCTGATGGCAAAGAATCTTGAGAGAGCTTGTAATGTCTATAATTTACTACTGGAGTGGTTGTTGATCGTGAGATAGATTCCTAAGTAGTATCTCTAAGCCATCAAACTTACCCTCGAACAAATGTAAGCGAGAGCCAACCCAATTAGGATATGTCCAGAGCAACAAAGCGTGCAATCAGGTGAGAGTCCACACAGTCTGAGGCAACAAAAGACATTGAAGGCGCAATTGGTTCAGATCTAGATGATCTTTACCGAGTGGATATGTAAGAATGCCGACTCGAGGTCAGGATATCAAGGCTCAGGAACAGAGGTATGGTGAATATCAGGGGATGAGTTGTCTGGTGATAATGTAACAGTGGGATAGGTATGTGCAGACAACTCACAACGTGGAGGAATAAATGTCTCATTCCCATAGGTAGGAACAGAGCGTGCATTGCATATACGCATGATTATAGAGAAAAATGGTATACCCAAGCCATGGACGGGAGAATTACCAAAGCGTGCAATGAATGTCCAAATATGATAAGGAAGGTCAAAAGTGTAACCTTAACCAATTTCATACAAGAGCTGACATCAGGAGGTGGAGATATCAGATAGTGGATTAATGGGATTGATGAAGGAGGCTACTATGCGATGGAGGACACGGTAATATGGGGAGAGATGGTTCTCACAAAGCACAGCCCGATGACAGTGTGCACCATCGGTGAGTTCTCTATGTATCTCGACATCCCCTAGCAATTGATTGGCGAAGAATGGATATTGAGGATGCAGAACAATGGGGACACCATGAAGATTGGCAATATCCAAGGCGGAGAATTCAATTGCAACACCTCGAACTGTAGATCAAAGGGTGTGGGAGTTAAAGTCTAAATCAGCAGGTTTAATGTTGACATAGGACTCATGAACTACTTCGGGATATGCCCTCTGAGAGTGGTCACATGCTCTAATCCACCCACTTTTGGAGAATTGGTGAACTAATCCATAATCAAGAAACTAAAGGAGTTTGGTGCATGAGTAGTAAATAGTAATCCTCAGCAGTGTGGTCAAGAATATGTTGGTCCTTTGTCGCTCTTTGCGTCTCTCCGGTCATGAGTGTCATCAGGCCGATAATGGCTAAGAAGGATGCTGAAAGGGAAACATGTTAAATTCTTCAGAAGCGATAGAAGGACTTACTGATCTAAGCACTGCAAACACATGATGGAAACAGATAAATATTGAGGTGTCGACGAGAATGGAGAGTGACAACCACGGTGGAGAGGGACAACGATGGTGGATGGGAAGTGGGAATCATTGGATAAGAGACATTTAAGAGCGAGGGTTTGCCCAAGGAAAGAGTGAGTCCAAAGAGAAGCGATGTTTCTCTTTACGTCTTCAACAACACATGGGTACTTAAACCCCATAAGAGTGCTCGTACACTTGGGTATTGAGCGCAGTTAAATGCTCTTTGAGCACTATAAGCTGGAAGAGTAGTTCTCAGAGGAATCAAGGCAAGAGATGTCTTAGCAGCAAACACTATACTCAAGGAGGACACTCCTCTGGATACGAACAACCCGAAATGAGTCAATACTCATATAAGTAACCTCTCCAAAATACTCTCCCCCTTAACCTAAGATAGCCTAAGCCACATGCAAAGATAAATATACAATACACAAGAAAGAAATTAGATATTTTGAGCATTGAGGAGAAACAAGCCCCATGGAAGAGCACATAGAACTTGAGGAACTTGCATACAAAATTGATAGCCAATGTATCAATACATAAGATTGTAAGAATCAACTCGAGGGTAAATAGTTCATGTCAACTATTTATCAATAGTGAATAGTGAACTCGGTGCTTGGGACAAGGTGTTTGAAAAATGACAAGACAAAATCAACTAACATCATTGGAAGATGAATCATTTGCTTGAACTTAGAAGGCGAACCCAAAATTATTTGGACCTTAAGACATAAGCACAAACCTTAATCTTGTTAACCAAGAGTCACACACTTGAACTCTTGCCCAAATGAAAACCCGTTTAAGGACATTATCATATATAATTTTAGATAATTGTCAAGCACAAACAGGGTATAGATAGTAAGGCTTTTCCTTATTATCGAAAGGGACGAATGAATGATGACTTACACCGAACATAGGTGGCAACTCACACAAAGATACGACTTACACCTATAAACAGACGGTTATTCAGATGCAGAACGGATAAGGGAAAGCATCCAAAGGTAAGCCAAAAACGTGGGTCAATCAAAATCAAGAACAGGATGGTAATAATATGATGATTAGATATGAAATGCCTTGTGACTTACAAGCACTAAGACCCCAATGAGTGTATACGAATAGATAGACAACACAACTATCTACTCAAGGTATGAGTGCAAGCAAAACTATGTAATGAAGAGGAAATCTCAAATTATATGAAAAATCCTTAAATAATTTTACCAGACAAGAGAGACAGTGGTCTTGCATCTCCTCTAAGACAAAAAAATACAAGACAAGCACACAAGCATGCAAAAGAGAAAATAATATACATAGCATGTATAAATCTAAATTTTCTCACAACCTCTCGAGAAGAAAGAGAGAATAGAGGAAAAAAGGAAACACCAGATCCTACGATAAAGACACGAGGTCTAAGGATAAGGGGCCAGCTCACTTCACAAGAAAAGACTTAACAGGGAAAAATGCTGGCACACGGACCATACAGGAAGAAAGTGGTTCAAGAAGGTTGAACCACTAAACTAGAGGTGTAGAATTCTCTACGAAACTAGAAGAACTGAGGGTCGGTGAATATTATGGACAGTTTGTCAAGCTTATCAACCAACACACTAAAAATGGCCTATAACCATAGAATCATCTGATACTGATCACAGGTTCGTAGCAGGCGAAGGATTTACTCAGAACGTTAATCCTAAATATGAGAGCCTTACTCTGATACTGATCGGCACTCAAAAGTGACGACTTAGACCCATTAATTTACACTGAGTTAGTCCCTTTTTATTGTCTAATATGTGTTTTTATAGTGTTTTGTAGTTAAGACAGGTACGGAGGAGTTATGACGAAAAGGAGCATAAAATGCACAAAAACCCGTCAAAGTGTCAAAGCGACGTCCTTCTGGTTACCTTTCGAGATCCGAAGACAACGAAGCCAAGATTTCTAAGGATGATGATAGCTCAAGGATCAAGGAATTTGATAAAAAGGTCCAACATTGAAGAAAATAAGGTTTAAAGAAGAAGTTCGGCCAAAGACATGCAAAAACGGACAACGGAAATCGACATAC
>JAULLG010568028.1:0-10112 GCA_035668355.1 Sarracenia leucophylla
AATGGTTCAATCTAATTATAGATTGTAGAAAATATATATAAATGATTAATTTTTTTGTTTTCAAGTCTCATTGTCCACCAAATAATTAAAAATTATTTACACGTATGTGTTTAGCCCACTTATAACAAAGAAACAGAAGACACATGAAGAGCGTGATGAAAATATAAATAATAAAGCTATCCCTCCTGCTAAGAACTTAAGCTTTGAGATGGGTTGCTAACTTTAATATAGTTTATTATAAACAACATTATTGTGGCTTGATATCTTTTAACATGAATTCTTTTATAATATGTCCACGACACATACTATCCGTTTAAGATTCGACCTAATTTGTCATGTTAGAGTTTCTTGTATTAAAGCGTTTGAGGAATTATGATTTTGCAGCTCATTGTAATATTCTCTATCATAGTGCATCCTCTGTCAATCCTCATCTACGAATGTAAATTTTAAGTCGAATCATATAAATTGTGTTTTTTGTATGATTATTTGTGTTTTCTTTTCTCGTTTGATGTAGTTTGTTTATAATATTTATGTAATACCCTATCCCACGTCATTTAAGGAGATAAAATTTGTCTACATATAATGAAATATGTGAGCTATTATTAATAAATTAGGCTCAAGTATTTTAAGCCGCGTTGTTAAACTTTTTATTCAAGTTATTGAGTTAGTAGTTCACTTTTGTTATTATAGTATCAAAGCTAACCCTGATCTCGTGCGGGTTTCGTGACCGTATAGATATATAAAAGAGTAGAGGCTCTGAAGAGTAGTAGAGATCCCGAAGTTGTATACTTTATGCACACTAATGAACTACTTTGTGTCCGTTAAAAGGTTGTTTTCCAAATCTTAGCCAGGAGAATAAACTAGGTCACACAACGAGTGTGTCGTGTTTTTAAGTAGGGGTTATTATGATAGCTTATCCAACATCGGTAAGATCTTAATTGTTGAAGAACATGACAATGAGGGTGACCAAAGTGGGGATGCCAGTAGAATTTTTTGGTTGAATTGATCACTGATAAGAAAATGATATGGGTAAAATTCAAAGAAAATGGCATTATCTTTAGCAAACTACAAAATAGACGGTCATTAATTTGGTAAGGGAAAGAAAATAGAGAACATTAATAACTTAAAAATGACGGAGCCAAAATAGTTGACACCCAAATGCTAGAAATAGCAAGATTCTTACTATTATCAACACATAGTTCATCATAACCAAGATAACATTAAAATGGGAGAGAACAGCAAGGTCATAAGTGGTGTGAGGAGTAGTGCCGGTATTAGGATACCGATCGGTGAAAGGAGTGGAGTTGGCATAAGAGACACAATTGACATAGGGAGTAGTAGTATGATTGTAATGGTGATAATAGTTCATGACAATGTGATCCTATTTGTTGGGGATTGAAGTCAATATCATAACTAGAATCCCATCCACAGGTTATGAATAAATACCAAATAGACAAGTCATAAGAGAACTAAGTGGAACAAAGAATCATGAATCAACCACAAGAAAGAGACGAGATTTTACATGGTTCGACAGATAGTGCCTACTTCCACCAACTCACACATCTATTATAATTACTATAAAAAGGTTTACAAGTGTTTTTAGGGTTCAAATGAGAGAAAACAATTTTAAAACATGAACGCAAAACACGGCAACGTAAACCATAGCACCACAGTAAAACCTATCTCGCACACAGACTGCTTAAGTGGTTATTGAGAGGTCAAAAGAACCTCTCGGTATCTACGTTACAGTTGCCATCGCTCGAGCAATTTATCCTAGAATTTGAGATATTACTTCACTTTCAACAATCTCCCACTTGAGGTAAAATCCACCTTGAGTCAATCGATGCCCAAAACTAATCATCTGCTTCACCTCATAACAATACCCAAACAACCCTGTCCGTGTGAGTCAACCTCCCTGTCTTCTAAGCTAGAAGACTAATCAAAGATGAATTTCCCTTCAGCTTCTCCATGTCACTACCTTTCTGAGCATATCTATAGGATTCTCGTTCGTGTAAACCTTATCTAGATTAAATTACTTCTCTTCTAATTGAGACAGAATAAAGTGATACTTAATATCTCTATGTTTTGTTTTGAGTGAAATGCCGAGTTCTTTCCCAGATGTATATCACCTTGATTATCGCTAAATAACTGACAATTATCCTACCCTCTTTACATTTCCTTTAAGAACCCACTCAGCCAAATTGTCTTCTTATATGCTTAAGTGGCTAAGATTGTCACAAACACCCAACTTATTGATGCACTCCCTATACTAGACACATACTTCGTGGTACTCTTCTTGTTTTCAATTTCTCTAGCCAAGTCTGAGTCAACCCCCTCAGCTGAATCTATATGCCCCCATAGCCACAAAGAATAACCTATGGTGCCCTTGATACCTTTGTATCCACTTAATTGCTTCTCAGTGCTCCTTACCAAGATTTAACATGACTCTATTCACAACTCTCATTGTATAGTAATGTCTGGCCTATTGCAAATCATGACATACATCAAGCTCCTCACAACTGAAGCATAAGAAACATTTACTATGTAGTTTCATTCCTCATCAGTGATAACTCCTTACTTTTTTGAACGTCCAAGATGAGCTTACAAAGGCATGCTGACAGGCACAGCACCCTTCACGTTGAATCATGGAAGGACCTTCTAATTTTATTCTGCATGGGAGCGTTAGCTTTCACTTTTTTTTTTTTGTCCATATTGATTCTTATTTCAAGAATCCCTTTGGCCACTCCAAATCTTTCATTACAAACTCCCGGGACTACTATTCCTCGATATTTGTAATCTCTTTCATATTGGATCATGCAACAAGCACATCATCTACGTATTGGAAGAAATCAGATATGAAGAAGAAAACCACTTGACATAACACTAGTGGTCACCATGGCATATACTGAACCCACTGTCCACCATGACAATGTCAAATCACTTGTACCACTATCTGGGTGCCTCTTTTAACTCGTACAGGCTCTTTTTTAATCTGCACACCAGCACTTTCATGCCTTCAAAGGAGTACGTATGTGGTTAACTTATGTAGATTTTCTCCTCTAAGTTCATGTGAAGGAATGTCGTCCTCACATCCTGCTATTATAAATATGATTCTTCAGTTGCTACTAAACTCAGTACAGTCATGATAGTAGATATTTTCATAACTAGTGAAAATATCTATATGTAGTAAATTCCCATCTTCTGTTGAAAATCCTTGACCATAAGTCTCGCCTTGTACTGCTTGCTTTCATCAGCTTATTCCTTCAACCTGTAAACCAACTTGTTTCCTGGTGCTGATTTTTCCTTGGATTGTTTTACCAAATCTCAAGTCTTTTTAGATGATGGAGACTATATATTTCATCCATTACCTACTCCCACTCACCCGTTGCTTCAACCTTTGAAGCTTTTTTAAAACATTCTGGATTCTCCATTATCTGTCAGCAACAAATAGTGCAATGAAAGAAAATATCTAATAGTAGGTCTTCTATCTCTAGTAAACCACCTAATAGTGGGAGTCTATGGTTCTGCCTGTGGAGTGGGTGAACATTCTCATCCCAAGATTCCAAGAGTTTGTTATATGACCCATTAAAACTCATATAATCAAACTCAACTACTTTCTTACCCTTCTGATCCTATTTTCTCTTATATAAAACTAACTCATTAAAAACTCCTGGCTATTTTCCTACTTTTTAGGTCCCACAGCTTATAAATGTAGGTGTCTGTACCATAACCAGCAAATACATATTTTCGAGATATGGGATCTAATTTGCACCTATTCACTCACTCAAGTCGTATATAAACTATGCATCCAAGAATACGTTGGTGGGATAGTTTTACCTCTTTGCAGTCCATACTTCTTCAAGAAATTCACAGTCCAGTGCAACTGAAGGCCCCCCGTTGATTAAGTACATTGTTGTACTCACTGCCCCGAACTGCTTTAGTATCCCAGCGTGCAACGTCATGCTCTGGGAACGCTCCATGATTGTCTTGTTCATGCGTTATGCCACCATATTCTCCTTTGGTTTCGTTGGAATTATCTTTAACCTTTTAATTCCATTAATTACGTAGTCGCATTCAAAATGACTGCTGGAGTACTCAATACTATTATCAGATTTCATGGACTTTAACTTTACATTTGTCTCATTCTAAACAGTTGCTTTTCAAATTTTGAAAATACTGAACATGTCTAACTTGTTCTTACAAAAATAAACCCATAACGGCCTTGTTGTATCATCAATGAAAGTTAAAAATATCAATGAAAGTTAAAAATTGGTTCACACACATCTCTATGAACCAGCTCCAATTCCTCTTCCTCTGCAGTCTTCAATTACTTTGTAAACCCGACCTTCTTCTGCTATATGAGAATTTAGTCTGCAGATTCAATACCTAGCAGCTTCCCTTTCTGAGCCATAACTTATCCTTTTTCTCAAACATGCCACCAAGATGTTTGTGTTATGTTCCGATGTCTACCTTTGATGCCGCTATAATTATTTTACTATAAGAACTCAAGGACACGTGGCATGTGTCCTCCTTCTTCACTTACGCTAAAACATGTGACCCCTTACTCATCTTCCAGTTATTTGCACTAAATAATGTCACAATTCCAATTATTTGTTCAAAATGATTTCAGAGGGACAATTTTTGGCAATTATCCCTCAAAAATCAAGTTTCTTGTCAGAGTAGGCCTATGTCTGACATCCTTCAACTTTAATACTATCCCGTTAGCCTGTGTGATCTTCACTTCACCCTAACCAGCAATATTGGAAGTGTCGTCATCCCCAAATATACTATCTCAAAATTTTCATTCACATATCCATGAATTGTATCCATGCGTGAAGTCGCATAGAATGACTCTCTTGAATGAACTATCCAAGAATATGTCCTAGAATCTAGTGCACAAATCAATGCATCGATGTTTTGTTCATTAGAAACATTAATTTTAGCCTTACCTCATTGATTTATGTCATCGCATTGATGTCTTGGAGCCTTACAACCCTACATGAGATCCCCTTTTAAACTAGCATTCCAAAAACCACCAGACTTCTCTTGAGTCTGTGATTTGCCCCTCGATTTTGACCTATGGTTTCTCGGCCCTTCTGATTCTTACTTTCAACCTTCATTCCTCTCCTATAAGTGTTTAATGTCGACCCTGATGTCAACTCGTCACGATTCATCCTTTGGTTTGATTCCTCTTGTAAAAAGCACACTGATAACGTCCTCTAGCTTGCCAAGGCTATTGTCACAACCAATCCACTCCAGCTATTTTGTAGACTAGATAGGAAAGCACTGCATGAAATTCATCATCAAATTTAATCCCACTTACTCTAATTGGTTAACAATGGAATTAAATTCATTGATATGTTCGACAATGGTAACATCATCTGTTATCTTTAGATCGAATAATCGTTTCATCAAATATACATTTATTGATGCAGACGACTTATCATACTTCTTTTTCAACAATGCCAACAGTCATACTGTCGTCTTTTCCATTGATATATTAATCTTCACCGATGATGTGAGACTCAATCGTACGCATGCTAGGGCCTTTCAATCCAAAACCCCTCACTCGGTCTGTCTCATCTTCTCTGACTTCTCCCTGATCATTGGGTGATATAGGTCATTCTTGAACAAAACATCTCAATCTGCATACTCCAGAGGGCGAAGTCCGCTCTATTGAAATCCTTAATATTAATCTTTTTGCATTGTCTTATTCGTTAATCACCAAACTAGGCTCTAATATCAGTTGTTAGGGATTAAAATCAATATCACAACTAGAATCCCACCCACGAATGAATACCAAACCACTAAGCTACAGATGAACAAAGCAGAATAAGGAATCAAAAATCGATCACAAGAAAGAAAAACATGAGATTTTACGTAGTTTGACAAGTAGTTCCTACGTCCAACGGTTTATACTTCAACTATAATCACTATAGAAGTGTTTACAAGGGTTCATAGGGTTTAGAAGAGAGAAAATAATGTTAACACGTTAACACAACACACAACGGCAAAAATCCTAGAGCCTCATTAAAACCTATCTCATGCATAGACCACTTGAGTAGTTGTCGAGCGCTCAAAAGCACCTCTCACTACATCTTGTTACCGTCGTCACCACTCGAGCGATCTCACCACCGCTCGAGTAGTCTCTCCTAGAATTTAATATTTTGCTTTACTTTCAACACTATTCATTGCAAATCTTGAATTTTTGATGAGATTCAAAAAAAATTGAACCCTACAAGAAGAATGATTAGGTCGAGATTTATAACAAAAAAGTAGCTGCAATAGTTTATGGAAGTGTGAGGTGATTGTTACAAATCTTTCTTTTTGTATGAAACTAAAAAAATATTGATCCCCATTAAAAAAATGATTAGGCGGAGATGTAGAAAAAAAGACTTTTTGAATCTACGATGGCCATACCCTCGACCATGGTAGTTGTGATCACAATTGCAGGAAGAAGAGGAGAAATTATGTTGAACTGTATTTTGGCTTGCAAAGATGATGGTACAAAGTTAGTAATCATAAGAAAAAAAAAAAAAAAAAACTCATCTTAATGAATGAATTCATGGCTGAAAGGAAAACTATGCAACTCAAGATATAGAGTCAGTGAAGGAACCGTAGAAAGAGTAGTCACTGAATCTTGAAGGTGGGATTAAGAAGAGTTGGCATCGGTAGTGGTAAGCTCATCAAAAATGGCTTTGGCTTGTTGAAGAAATTGGATAATAATAAGATCCTTACTTGGTACTCTGGAGGTAGATATGCAACTGCAGGACTCAAATGTAGAACGGTGATGCAAGGGCAGATTTATGTGTTATCTAGATAGCATTAGATGGAATGAGACCAATTCTATATTGTTGTCTAAATATAAACGACTTCCACAGATAAATAAGAAATTAGTAGACTCATTGAGGGTTGATCCTAACCACTCAAGTGTCAAATTCAGACTTATGGACAATATTTTTACCATGAAGAATGGTTAGAGAACACTGATTTGTGCCATTAACAAAGGGAAAAAAAAATTCATTGGCCTCAAAGGTATGGAACAAGTTAGGTCTTCCAATACAAGTGATTTATATCGATAAGTTTTTGGAAGAGAAAATGATGAGCATTGGAAAAATTCAACTGCTAGTGACGAGAAGTTAAGCACTTCTGAAGAACAAGATTAATATGTGAAAGCCATGGAAAGTGACTTTCATACGATATTAAGGTTTTACAATAATTAGATGTAAAACCTACTCCGCGATCTAACATAAGTTATAAAATTAGGTTGTTTGAAATTAAAAATTTTATATTTTAAAACTAAAATGAAATAATTACGAAGATAATGTAAAAGGTTTATCTAATATCATTTAACTCATAATGGGGATAGATGTGCAATTAATGGTAGTAGCTGAGGAGGACCTAACCCCATCAATTCTCCACTTTCACCTCATCTTATAGGAGGGAGCAGAAACTACTGAGAGATAAGAAGGGGCGCATGGAATGTGTTCGACAAAATGGTTAACTGTAATTTCGGACCAGCTTAAGCATGAATTACAGGTGGGAGAAGTCATACGTACATGCTTGCACTAAAAGTTATCTATCTTTGTGAGAGTTATAGCACACAGAGATTGGAACATGAGATCTCATAGATATATTATAGTTATTTTTGTTGATAATTTACCATATCAAATACAACATGAATGGATGAATAAGATATTCAGTTGATGTCGAAATGTGGTAGACACCTTTATCCCATTGAAGAGGAGGATGAGGACCAATAATAAATTTGGTTTTGTTTGGGTCATAGATGTAAGATCAACATATGATGCTATTCAAAATTACAATGGTGGTTGGATGGAAGATTGATTATTAGAAAAGCTCTCCTTGATTTGAAAAGGAGGAATGATGATGAAAGGGGTAGTACTAAACCAGATACGGTCTGAGAGACAATAGCCATATGATCTATTAACATATGAGCTCAAAACGATACAAAGACACTGGGAGAGGATATACGAAATGTCATAGAGGTAACTGAAACTGATGAAGAATAAACCAAGATGTGTGTTATTGGCATTGCAAAGGTCACAAGCTCATCTGTGGACTGGAAGAAGGCATGAAAATAGAAGGAATTTCATTCATTGATGTTAAACCTCTTAGGTGTCGAAGGGTCATGTTACAATTCCCAAACGAGGATGAAAGGAATGTGTTTCTACACAATGACAAGGAGTGACCGGAGATTTAGTTCGTCGTTGGTTATAAATGAAGTATTAGAGAAACTAATTTGACAAGGAGAGTTTGGGTTAATATCGAAGGTGTGCAATTACATGCATGGATTGCAATAATGTTCAAGAAAATTAAAGAAATTTGGAAGTTAGTATAAACAATGATGAACGAACCAGCCTAAGCAAAGATCTTGAGGATAGGCAAGTTCTCTATTGCAACAAATCAAGTCTAATACTCCAGGCCGGGGATTGGAAATAACAACCAAAAAATAACTTGTTGCACGAATAAGTCCCCCTCAATGATCATAGGATTTGTTATATATAGCTGGTGCACTTATTTGCATCCAATCCAGAGGTGATGAGCACTGGAAGAAAGGAACTAGAGGTGAAAAAAGAGTATACACGGGAGGCCAGACTTCTCCTCCTAGAGAGAAATTCAATCCATTACATTCTTGTACCTATATGTAGTCAAGAACCCACACATCAATTTTTTCAACTCGGAGTAGGATGATTTATCTAACAAATATAGTGCAGTGAGAGTAAGTTCCAAACACATTTATGGGGATACCAAGTAGAGGGGTTACATACCAAATGACATGAAGTGCAAGCTAAAAAATTTGAAATGTCACCTAGTGAATCTGATGATCAAAGCAAAGAAGAAAGCAGGTCAGCATTACAGTGGGGAAAGAACATGAATGATATGCCCTTTGAAGCCAAGTGAATAAATTCATGAATTAAACATGTGATGTATGTGCACAGGGAAACGAAGAACCAATCCCACAGGGGGAAGATGGTTCATGTTCATTAGGGTATAAAGTGTTGGGATTTTAACGATACACATGAATCCCTATGCAGTGAAAATAAGAACGTGGATTGATCCAATCAAAGAAAATAAATGATGAACAATTCATATAAGGCACGAATATATGTGGTTCGACTTGACTACCTATGTCAATGGAGATTATCAATCCACTATTGTCAACAATATGAATTACAATCACTCTTAATCTCTCTCTACACTATGACAAGCCTCAATTTTGAGCCTCTCTATGAGTATATATGACTTGACTACGCTCTTATGGTTTCTAAGAATATAAAAACCTTAAATACTAAGCATAATTGGTCAAACCCTAACCCCAACTGCGGCACAAAAAATCATTGTCCGTGCATGACCGCTCGAGCGGTCATTGGGCAATCATTAACTACTCTCGATTTCTCACCTCCAGTCGCATCACCGCTAGAGCTACTCAAATACCTCCTTGGTTTATGTGTTTATACAATGGTACTACATTATATTTTGACTCTCCTTCAACCCTCTAATGATATTAGCATATCTTACCTACCATGTATGCTAAATTTGAGATATGAAACTCAACAATCTTCACTTTGGATGAAATTTTTTATCCATTCTTGAAGATATGTCTTTTGTATCATCTACATTGCACCATCTTTCATGGGTATGGGTGCTCCACCCCATTTGATTATCAACCTAAATGGCTCTTGGCCATATTCAAGTCACACTTGAATTTGACACTCTTGCAATCAATAGTTTTCTCTTCTTTGGACAATCTTCCAAACTAACAGGTATTAACCTTCTGTGGTGATTCAACATTCTCTAACGATGTTGCTTGCTATTGCACTTTACCTAAGTTGCCTTTTTAGATGATATTGATTCGACCCACCACCTGCTTTTCTAGGTGAACCCTTTTGACTAAGCTTCACCTCGACTATTGCACTCTTATTTTGGCTTTTGATATTTGTGACCCGTGTCACCTCTGCTGGACTTAGGTTGTGTTATGGTAAAAACTCAACCTATAATCGTGTCTCCTACTAACCTGTAGAAATTCCTAATTTTTTTCCCTTTCTTGATGATCATACCTTCTCTGCTAATCTTAATCATTCCACCTT
>JAULLG010568135.1:0-10109 GCA_035668355.1 Sarracenia leucophylla
TCGAGACATAATTCGAGTTTAGGGCCGGGAGTTCAGTCAGGGCCTTTAGGGGAATAAGTCCTGGCTCGTGCGAGAATGGATCTAACCCGGGGGATAGAGTTAGGGATATCCAGTATTCTCGTACGGTTAGCCCGAGTCCAATACTTCCACAAGATCCCTTACGTAGCCCTTTTATGTGCACGGATATTTAGTTGGCTTCGATTGTATTTAATTTAATTCGAGCGTCAGATTTAATCACCGGGACGTTCATGGTATTAAATTAAATGGTTTGGGGCATTTATGGAAAAAGGTATTTTAGGGAATTTCCTAAGGGTGGCTGGTCCAAGAAAGTGGGAGAATATAATTTATTTCGGTGAGTGTAATTAATTTACACTTAATATATTTTTGATGTATTTTGTTTTACACTAAAAATATAACTTAAAATAAATTATTTATCCTCGATTTTATGTGGCCGGCCCTAGGTGGAAATCTAGTGGAATATTTTGTGTAAAAATTAAGGAAAAAGATAAGTCTTGGTTTCCTAATCTTTAGCACATGGAGATATATTCAAATAATGAGAGAATTAAGAGACATCTTTGATTTTTTCTAAGAATTCTCTCTCTCCCTAGAAACTGTAGCCGCCGCCCCTTTCATCCTCTCTCCCTCCTTCTTGTTTCTTGCTTCGACGATCGGGATGGTGGAACGTGTGTTGAAGCCTACGTGGAATCGCCTCGGATAGGCGCCCACCCGCTGGAGATGGTACGTGCCGAGGATATATGTGAGAAGACCTCACGGTGGTCTCACCAACGGATTCAAGGTTCTTTGATATCTTGTGATTTTTTGACAAATCACATCGGTAACTTTTCTATTCATTAGATTAGGATCCGATATTATTTTCATGAAAAACGTGCGTCGGTTGATTTTTTTAAACGACACGCTTCCGAAACCTAACAATTTCACAATATACCTCACCCACCATGACGTAGGCTATTGAACCTAAGGGTCATCAAGTGCGTCAACCAAAATTCAATGCCACACAGACACATCTCCCCATTGTCGTGAATTTAGAGCCCAATGTTGTTCAAATTCAACCCCTAACTTAACCACGAGTGTAGATTACCAAGCTAAATATCAATACTTAACTCACTCGATTCGCCACAATTCATAATTAGATCACTTGAATCCAAAGATTCTAAAGGTTCAATATAAGACTTATATTCCAACTTACTAGTCTCGAAACAAAGTTCAATCACACTAGTCCCAAAAATCACCAAATTCGTACCGTAGGCTCGTTTTAAACCTATATCACATAATCGAGGCCAATATCAATTAACTGTCACAATAGGATCAAAATCCTAATCACCAACTTATTGTTTAATTAATAAGTGTCCCACATAAGGCTCCTTTTCCATAAATCCGAAAATCACCATAAATGACTCGTAGGCTAATTTCTGTGCCAATCAAACATAATCAAGCTTAATTTCTAAAAATTATACCTATTAGGTCAAAAGCCCCAATTCTAGGCCAAAAGCCCTAGCCGAAACCCTAATCTCCCCAAATTTCAAATTGATCAATCTATATTATTTCTAGTAAGCTAAATTGATCCTCACAATATTCTACAATTTTATTCCAGTATCCAACAGCAATATTTGAGCAAGAAAATAAACAAAATCCAATTTTTTGTTCCTGTCGGTCCAAACCGTACCTAGGTTTCGGTTGATCATTAAAAGTCGAAAAATACCACAATGTATATCAATGAATAGGTTTAAGAGGCCTAGAATTCTACCTTTGTAAGGGAAAATTGGAGAAATCAGACCATTTGAGCCGAAAATCGAAGGTCGGAAGTCCTACGAAGTCGTGTCTTTCATTGCTCCAGTTTCCACCTCCGGTTTCCGTCTTTTGCCAGCGCCAGTTGGTGTCGGTGGCGGCTCGCCGGAAGACGACGTGTCCGGTGGTGGCGTCGCCGGCGGCCGACGGCCTCCTCCACCCTCTTCTTTGATCTCTCTCTCTGGTCTCACTCTCGCTTTTCTGTTTTTGGTTCGCACGAGTTGCATGCTTGCCCGACTGTTTGGGCGAAAAAGAAGCTTATTATTTATTTTTTTTAGATAATTGATAAAAATTTAAACTTCAATAAAATCCTATTACTTTATCAAATATATTCCCAACCTTCCAACAAAATTAATTTTGTTAACCGTAAAAGATTTTCCCCCGAGACAACAAAATATTTCGTTTATCTCAAAAAAAATTCGGGTCAAAAACAGGTTATTCAAAAATCCTTTTTAAGTTAATTAAATATTTAATAAAATAGGTCGAGGTATTACAACCTATATTCATCAGGGGATGGTAGATTTTGGTTTTGATAGAAAAGTTGATCTTAGGATCATTGCTTGACTTAAAACTCATCTCGTGATGAAGTTTGGTTTCAGAAAACTAGGTTATGCAGACCTAAATTTTAAAGGCATGAAATGCTATTTTCTTTTACTCTAAATGTGCAGATTTAAACTACTACATAATCATCCTCACATATTATCATGCTTTCTTTTTATTATATGTCCTACGAGCCAATGGGCTCAAGTTGTTTAAAAATAACTTTCCGGTCTTAGCGGCAAAACGATGATAGTTGCTGGATGAGTTCGTGGTTCATCCCCTTCGTACGAGGATCGGGACATGATGCTTATAGCATGCTTTATGTTTCTGCCTGTCATTCTGGATGACTGTATAATTATAGATCTGGTTGTAAGGCCTTAAGGCCATTTTCCATTTGTTGCATGTTGGTGCGAAATTTGGGTGTTTGGTTTCTTTCATTTGGTTGCATGTACAGGTTTGGGTTGGGTTTTTGGTTTACGTCTGTATCCATTTAGCTTGTTAGTTTTTCTTTCAGTTTTTGTATGTTTGAAAATTCTTTTATGGTTTGATAAATCAATCTTATGTGAATGTCAATTAGGTACAAAATAGGTTTTTTAGTGCCTAAAACAAACACGCCCACTCAAACTTTTCTAAAAATCTCAAGCGATGGAGTTTACTTTAGGTATTCTTTTATACTAAAACGAATAAGATTTGTACCTTAAGTCTTTCCGGCAGGCAATTAATATCGAGCTTAAACCTAACAAAATATTTTAGCCATTCTTTATAATTAATACTTTTACACATAAAAGTGGTTTTAAGTTGAAGTGTATACCGTTGGTAATACTTATATATATATTATTTTAATGTCTCTAGGTCAGGGGCGTAATAGATGGTATCAGAGTTTTAGGTTCGAATACCTTTGGACCGTGGGAAGGGTTAAGTGTTAAGCCAAGAGGGTTGATTTGTATGTTGCATTCATGATTTGAGTATACATGTATGTTTGTCTTATGATTAGAAATGACATGTGCATGCTATGTGGTTACTTGATTATGTGGGTATGGAGGTAGAACTTTAAGGATAATATTTCTTACCTTTTGCATTAGATTAACTACTTTGGGAATCTGATTAGCAAGGTGTCTCGCGAATGCTCATTCTAGTCAGGAATCCTAACAAGTTGTTCAGATTGAGATATCATTCCAATTAGCCTCCTCGTTATGTGATGAGTTGTTAATGTACTTATGTGTATGGTTGTTAACATGTTTATATGTATAGATGTTAACCTGCTTAGTGGTCGCTTAGTTATTTCTCAGATAACTAGTTATCTTACTCGTGAAAATAGGACTAAGGTGAGTATCTAAGAGTGGGTAGACCTTTGTGTTAGGTGGGTACCTGGGAAACTTGCATAGGTGTGGTGGTCTACACATCGTGAGCTTGGTATTGCCTAGCTTATATCGCAAGAGCATGGTGACAATTAGATATGATCCTATGAGACAGAGGTTTTGTTTGGTAGTTTCCTTCCTTTTTAGAGATGCCCTTAGTGGTTAGGATGATGTTGTGTCACTTTCAGTATCCCATTTAAGATTTTTGTGTTGTAACGGGAGTGCCTTTCAGAGGAATGCGTCTATTTGAGTACGGGTATTACGTGCTGGTTGTGAGAATCGATAAGTGGTAGATGGTTTTGTTGACCTTATAGAGGTCCAATAGCCATGGTTCGACTTATATGTCCTTTGATGAGTTGTTCAGATTCTATTAAAAGACAGTCAAGTGTTGCTTTACGTGATTTTGGATTCTTCTGAGAGATCTTTCCTAGGTAGAAATCTGGGATGAGGTTAAGGTTTACGAGGCACTGGTGGTATGGTTAGTATAACAGGGATCAGATGAACTACAGTTGTATGGAGTATGTTCATGGGATAAGTGAGAAGTGTGTTGCTAGCATGTGCGTGATGCTGTTGTATTGGGTTGGCACGTGGGTAGTGTAGTTTTCTCTTGATAGAGTTAGACTAGTTGTGTTGTGATTTTCGTGTTGTTGTTCAAAGCTGTGAGAATCTCTTGGCGGATTTCTTTTGAGAATTAGAGAATGTGGATGATAATCATGGTGTTACATGATCAGAGAACGGTTGGGGATGTCGGAATATCTTCTGATCCTTGGTTTAAGTTGTGGCTTGACCCTGATTTTTCTCGGTAACCCTTTATTCAAAGTTAAGGTTTGGAATAATTTTATGAAACTACTCATGGATTCATACAATTTCTCTTAAAAATGTAAATTGGAACCCATTACCAGTATACGAATGGTGATCTCACACTTAGAATTTTTTTTTTTACCTAAAACCTCCCATTTTGTGAATCTTTCATCCTTTCAAAAGTGGACCTTAAACTAGTGGGGGCATCCATTTTACGATTTTAGAACTATCAGGATTTCAAATCCATAGAATAACATTTTTAAAAGAACTGTAATTTTTCCTTTAAACCAAACCTTAACCTTGAATTTCTGTGATAGCTTCCAGTTTTGCAAGTTTGGGATCTGATGGTCGTATTGCCTAAGAATGGGAAGCTTGTGATAACGATGAGTGCGCGGGCACTTCTGTGTAGTGATACTTGTTTGGAACAGGTAACCTTGAGGCGTGCTAAGAAGGCATGAGGTTGTCTTAGTGGAAAACTCCTGTGAGAATATAACCTTTAGGTGAGTTGATGGTCTGGTATGAGAGTGTAGACAATTTTAGGTTGTTGGTCCGTGACCTTGGATGGATTGGATTGCTACATCTTTAAAGATTGATTGAGATAAGTTCTACATATGGATTCCCTTGAGCCGCTCTTGATATTCTGAGCTCAAGGAGGCTCCTCGTGAGTTACTTGTATGGTTCTAGTTTAGTAGTGAGACGTTTAGGTTGTTCGACTTCAAAACTCAGGTTGATAGTCTCTTCTGATAATAGGGTATAATTACCGAATCTCGTTGAGGATGATGCCTACAGTTGATATTTGCATGTTGTTCAGGTAAGATCGGTTCTGATGAGTTTTGTTTGTGAGCCTGTTTCAGTGGGAATAGTTACGGTTTACGCTGTATGCCCTGATAACAAATATGAGGAATTCACGTTAGGTTAATTGTTATGATGGTACTTGTAAAGTTAAGAGAAGACTTGGACCCCATGATCTACGTGATAGTTTGGAAACATCAATAAGTAATGTAACACATGACCCCTCGTAATTTCATCTTTTAATTCAAAGAAAATGGTTTTTTTAAGAAAGGAATAAAATAGTTTCAATTTTTAAATTGAATTAAGACATGATCTTACTTTGAAGTGTTACAGTCAAATATTCGTCCCTCGAGGGCCAATAACTACGGAAGGAAGTATATGTGGTGATCTGATCATTTCCTACCGATAACTTCATTTTCGGATTCGCAGTACCATGATGAGTTATTGGCCATGATGCCTTTCTTGGAGTGCTGAGTTTTCTTTATAAGGTTAATTATGTATCCTGTGAGTTTTTGGCTGGAAGTGATGTCTTAGATGATTTAGTGTTGGTCATGAGAGTTTAGGAATGGAATTCCTTTTCTACCTTTGTGATGAGACCAGTTTGCAGTAATGCAAGTTGGATAGTTTTATGTTGTTGCTATCGATAGTATGGGTTATAACCATGTTGCTTGAACTTCTAGTGGTTTCAATGAGTCACATGTGACGTAGAGAACTTGCAGCCTGTGAAACGCAGAGGTTCAGGTTAAAGGTGAACCTTGAGTATTCTTAATCCTTTGCCATAAACCTAGTGTGTTGTGCAGTGACCGAGCTGTTTGGTGAAGTATTCTCCGTTTGATAATGTATTGTCAATTTGATAAAGTACTATCAGTCTAATGGAATATTCTTAGTTTGACAAAGTACTCTCAGTCTGATGGAGTATTTTCAATTTGACGCAACATAATGCTTTAACATGTTAACAAAAGTATGTTCAGTGTGGAACCTTGTTTAGGTTTGTTGTACAACTCTTGTTGTGACATGTTTGGCGGGTTCAGAGAAGTGCATTGGATGTAATCAAACTCTTTTTGATCTTTAAGAATTTAGTTGGAATTTAGAAAACGATGTCAAATGATTAGAATATTCAAAGGATTCTTTTAAGGATCTTCCACCTAATGAACATGACAGAGAGCTGTAAGGTGATGTTTGTGACCATTTACTTGCTTGGAAGATGACCTTGGTCATATTTGTTGAGTTTGTGGAGTTATTGTAACGGTGTATACCATTTAATTAATAATTCATTTAAAATCAAACGGATTTTAATTAATCTAAATTATCTTTCGAAATTTGTTAGTTAAAATGAAAAGTTTTTTTTATCGAAATGCGAGTAACTTTTGTCGTCTGACAAATTAAAACCCTTTGATTGACAAATAAATAATTTTATGTATATGTATATGGAGATATATATACATATATATAAATTATATTATATTTTTACAAAAAAAAGAAGAATCGAGAAGGATCACGCACAGTTGCGCCTTGCGCTATACGCACAAACACAAAACAGAGAGGTGGAGAGCGACGAGAGAAGGAGAGAAGAAGGGAAGCCACCACCACCATCGCTAACTCTTTTCGGTGCCACCGCCGGCATTGCCGCCGACAAGGAGGGATGAAAGGAGAACCGAAATCGAGGAGCACTAAAACCGGCTCTTGTTTTTTCCAGAGAGAACAGAGGTGACGCGAGGAAAGAGGAGACGCCGCCGTGCCACCACCAGTACCGACGACCTCCGATGTGCCACCTTTTGTTCCACTGATGACCATAGAAGCAAGGGAGAGTAGCTGGGATCGAAACAAAAACGAGAAGCCGAAACATCGAATGGGACTGTCGCACCTCAATAGTGGACTTTCGGCTTTGATTGGTTCAATTTTCCTCCGATTCCTTCGATTCAGGCAGGATTCTAGAGCTAATAAACCTATGTGTTGATATAGATTGATATTTTACTCAAACTTTTGTGTTGAACCAAAATGGGATTGCTGAACACCCGGTGTGAACCTTTTTTTATGTTTTGAACCATTGATCTTGCAATTGATACTCTAATCATGAAATTGAACCTCCTTGTGCCTATCTTAACATGCTTGTGTATGTATTTGTGATCAATTTTGGTTTTGGATAACCTGGGGTTTAAGATTCGGATATTGGAGCAAATTTGGGATTTTTGACCAAATTAGGATAATGTCTAGAAATTGACCTTGATTATGTGGAATTGACATAGACATTAACCTATGACTAAAATTTGGTAATTTTTGGGATAAGTGGAAATAATCTTCCTTGACAAATCAAGAAGTTGGTAACCGGGTTCTTGTAGTTTGATGTTGATATCGTACTTGGAAGATTATATCAATTCTTGAGGCTTGTATTAGGGACAGCTGAAGTAATGGAAAATTACTTAAGTTGACTTGAATTAGCTTTTATTTTTGGTTAGTTGATTATGTGAATTTGAATCTACAATTTAGAAAATGTGTGCATGTCGTGTTGGATTTCGATTGAGGAGCTTGAAATTGCTTGGGCTCACTTGGAGTAACTTCTACCCTTGGTGATTGGATTATAGTTGAAGCTAAATCAACGAAAACATATTATTTGGGTCGGGATATGTTGTAATATTGTGATTAAATGAGTTTTGATCCTATAAGTGAAATTTCCCAAAAATGAACATACCCTAGTATGAGATTACGTGTTTTCATGGCTCTCCTTTGATTGTTTGTGCTTGGTGCCACGTTCTTATGCTTGTTTGGAACATGGCTTAGTTAAAGGAAATGTTAGCCGATGATTTGGATTTAAATTGGGCATTTGGAAACTTAATTAATAAACAGGAAAATTGCATTTAGATGAAGTATGTGTGAAATTGATATATGTGGGAGCCCAATCTGTTGATCATGCCTCTATGCTGTTTGTGGATTTTGATTGTGGTGTTTGGAGATCCTTAAGCCTATCCAAGTTTGCCGTTGAGTTTGGTTATGCAATGAAAATTATTTTATGAACTTTATGGATTGTGAATGATGTACTTGGATTGTCTTATGGATATGGGCCAGCCTTGCCCTCAAACCTTCAGATTTGTAAAATAGTTGCATCGCTTGTGAGACGGGCCGGCCTTGCCCTCAAACCATTGGGTTTGTAAAATAGTTACATCACTTGTGAGACGCCTTCGGGTTTGTAAAATAGTTGCATCACTTGTGAGACGGGTCATCCTTGACCTCAAACCTTCAGGTTTGTAAAATAGTTGCATCGTTAATGTGTTGGCCATGCCCTCAAACTCTAGGTTTGTAAAACTGTTGTATCGCTTTGTTGACAGGCCGGCCGTGCCTTCAAATTTTCGGGTTTGTAAAAGCGTGCATAGGTTGGGTTTGGATAAAGAGATTATGAACATAAGTTCACAACAATTTTGACAAATTTTTTTTAATGTGATTCACTTTTATGAAATTCGTAAAAAACCATTACTCTATAACAAAATGTTAAATGTGGGTTTATGGGTATAAGCTTGAAGTGACAAAACATTTACTTGTAAGGCGGTTACCTTCTTTTATATGAAATTAGGCATGTGACACCTATTTTCAAGGAAAATCAATATGTTACTTTTATGGTTATAAACTTGTAATTGTCACATACCAATCTTACATATCATATTGTGGTTTATTTTGTCTATTATCCTGCTACTTGGGCTCAGCCCGTATGTTTAAAATTTTTCAGGATGAGGTATTAAAAATTATTGATAAAAAAAAGAACGTGAAAGCTTGAAGCATTGCATGACATCTATCTCAATCATTTTAGTCATTTCCATTAGATTCGGATAAATGTATATTAATTTATATTTAAGCTATGTAGTTGGATAACTGTACGGCCATAAGGTCCTCTTTCATTCGGTTGCATGCATGTGAGGATTCGTTGAGTAAGTAGCTTTATTATCATTTGTTGGGTTTGAAATAATTTTGTATATGCCGTGGATCGGGTTTATTACTGTTTAGAATAGATTTATTGTGTCGAGGATCGACTTATTATTACGTAGTGTAGTTTAGTTTAGTTGTTCTTTGGATGAGCTTATATATAGTTTTTAGATGCCTTTGATGGGCTTATATTGCAGTTGTGATGTGGTTTTCTTGCTTATAGGTCTTTGCCCACACTGCCCATCTCAGGATAGTCCAAAAAATAGGAGAAAATCTACCAAAATTTTAAAAAACGAGTTAGAATATTTTTCAGTACTTTTTTACATCCTTTATAGAAAAAGGGCTTTATTTCCTTAAACAAATGTTTTGGAATACAAAGATCGGGCTGAGTTTTGGTTTATGACGTCACCTTATATTTTTAGTATTATCTGGGGTCAGGACATTATAGTTATCCAAAGAGGAATTGAAGCAAGGATTGAGTATCAGTACAAGAGAGGTTCTGTTTGGTATAGCATACTATAGTAAGTCTCAATGAGCTTGTGTAGCCGTGTTATGGATCCGTAGGTGATCGGCACTCAAAAGTGACGATTTAGACCCGTTAATTTACACTGAGTTAGTCCCTTTTATTATCTAATATGTGTTTTTATAGTGTTTTTGTAGTTAAGAAGTTATGATGGTTTGAAGTTTGACAAAAAGTGCAGTCAGCGTTTCCGTCCGGACCCCCCGAAATTCGTCCGGATGCCCCGAACAACTTCCGTCACGACAGATGGCCACTTTCTGTCAGGACACTATCGCCCCGTTCCGTCTGGACGCATGCCGTTCCGTCCAGACGGAACGCCATTATACTCCTTTTCCTAGAAGGACTTGTACTTTCTGAAATCTATAAATAGACCCCCCCCC
>JAULLG010568243.1:0-10104 GCA_035668355.1 Sarracenia leucophylla
ATAGGATGTAGATCAATTCATATAGTCAGTATAGAATTGATCATCCTAATGATCATGCTCAATACACTCCAAGTGTAGTAACACATCGAACTCGAACATCAAATTCGCAGATCGAAATTCGATCCGTTCGACCTAACCAAGACCGGCTGATATACCGATGTGCTACAACTGTACCAATGGATTTTCTCGATCCATTGCAATTGTGAGCCCACTTGTATATTTGTCAGAGCCTTTGACCCGATCTTCCGCGCTTCATGCACCAAGTCAAATACTAGACAGAATATACGGACTATGCATTCACACATCATACGTACAATAGATATGAAACAGTAAATGCAAATACCTCTCAATTGTTTTCTCATTAATATGCTAGGGATCAATGATAATAAAGTACATAAAGTCATGACTTTTAAGTATACTATCCTAACATCCATACCCACATAATCAAGTAATCATATAGCATGCACACGTCATTTCTCATCACGAGACAAGCACACAGGCATACCCAAAAAATGAATGCATCATGCAAATCAAGCATTTTGACTTAACACACAACCCTTCCCATGGCTCAAAGGTATTCAAACCTAGAGCTCTGATACCATGTTGTAATGCCTCGACCCGGAGGCATAAGAATAAAACAACTAACGGCCTATACATCCAATTAAAAGCTCTTTTTATTGTTTCTTACTTGAAAAAGAATTATTTTGAAGAGCGATAAAAAACATTGCCTTGTTGGATTTAGCATAATATTAACCACACACCAAGAGATACAAAGGTACACCATTAAACCATTTTAGTGTAAAACGAGTACTTAAAGCAAACTCCACCACTAAAGATTTTTTAGAAAAATTTTTGTGGATATGTTTATTTTAAGGACTATAAGCCATAACTTGTACCTGATAAACATCTACATGAGATTAATATTACCAGTCCCCAAAGAGCTGTCAACCACACAGGTATTAAACGAAAGCTAACAATCTAAACGGATATAAATGTAAACTAAAAACCCAACCCATACCTATACATGCAACCAAAAAAGCTAGCTACTAAGATCCTTCACCAACAAGCAATAAGTGATAAATGGCCCTAAGGCCATACAACCATATCTAGAATACCACAAGATCTATAATAATACATTCATCCGAAATGATAAACAGAAAAGTAAAACATGCTATAAGCATAAGTCCTGATCCTTGCACGGAAAGGGACAACCCTCGAACACATCCTGCAACCATCATCATCAGCCGCTAAAACCTGCAAGTTATCATAAAACCACTTAAGCCACTAGTTTGTAGGAAATATGATAACAAAGAAAGTATGATAATATGCGAGTATGATTATCCAGCAGTAAAAATACCCATTTAAGTCTTTATAGTTTAAATCTGCATAACCAGGTTTTCCGAAACAAAACCTTATCAAGAGATGAGTTTAAGCAAAACGATGATCTTAAGCTTAAGTTTTATGCCAAAACCGAGTTCTACCATCCCATAATATATATAAGTCAGTTCACATACTTCAACATATAGGCACTATAGGATCAGTACGAACTATAAGTTAAAATCACTTAACTTGTGAACCTCATAGTAACTATAATAAGCAACAGATAAGATCACCGAATATTTATCTCTAAACATTAATATGTTTACTAAAAACATGACATACAGCTTAGTTGTGATAAGCACATATATATAGCTTAATTGAAAGCTAGGCATATAGTGTAAACAAGTAGTTAGCACATTATCAAATACTGAAGAACTACATAGTTCATTAAGAGGCATGAATACCAACGTGAAAAAGGGAACACGTAAGAGGCGACACATAACTTGTATATTCCTCATATCACACCTCACATGGTACTTTACATTTCAGTGTTATCATGGTCCATCTCTAAAATGCTATTAGGCATGATAACATAACTGTGGTCCAACTCCGAAAGTGTACCATTGAGCATGGTAACGATATCGTGGTCTAACTCTGAAAAGTATACCATTGAACATGGTAATGATATCATGGTCTAACTCCGAATAACATACCATTAAACATGGTTATAATACCGTGGCCCAACTTAGAGAAATAAACATACCAGTAAGTATGGTAATAATTGATAGTGAAAACAACTAAACCACCCTAAAGGCTTAAGCTGCTCCAACACAGTCAAGAGTACAAGGAGCCAAATCATGTCATATCAACCAAAAGTATGATGACAATCAAGTGCTATAACAACAATCGATGGCAATACATCCAGACTGTTTTAGGAACCATGACACTACACAACAACCAAGTGTGTAGAGAAATCGTAGGTGCTGTATTAACAACCATAACTACAACAAGAACCAGAATACTATTAAAACTATCAATTGTACAATGGACCCTATGATATTATAGTAATAACTATCGAGGGTGCCATGTAACCACCAATATGCAGTAACTACAACCAAAGCTGTCACAAGAGTAAAGGTTTAGACTATCACTATCCTATTACTCAATTAAAAGCAATGATTGTAACTCATAATGTATGCATCAGTTAGGGGGGTCAAGTTCAAAGCATAAGTTTTCACTATTAGGTTCTTTCCTCACTGAGTTCATGAAAATTTAGTCAGTTATAGGAAAAATATCTCGAAAACCCGTTTTCTCCAAAAATTCTATTTTTACCAAAATGGAACGACAAACCGTTAGTACACGATTGTTGCTATGGCCGTCCGTTTTAAAAATCGAAAACACTGGCATGAGGCAATATCAGTACACATAGCGGAAAAGCTAACACTTTTCAAAAATTGAGATTTTGAGGACGATAAAAGTCGGTATATGTAAATCTCACATTATACACATTTTGAGTTATACAACTCCAAATCAAAATATGAAAAGATATTGTAACGTCCTCACTTTGGATAATAAGTAATCTAAACAAGGAATATCCTAAAATCGTATCTCATACCCAATATTCATTTCTTTCAAACACCAGTTTGAGAAAAATAAAAATATTTTTCTCTTTAAGAACTTTTAAGGAAAAAGTTAAAAAATATTTTAACTCTTTTTAGAAAATTTTGGCAGAGTTTCCCCTGTTTTTGACACTAACCCGAAATGGGCAATGACCTATAAACAAGGAAAACAATAACCCAACAACAATATAATCCCATTTTGGGCATCAACAACCATATTCCGAATTCACGGCAACCTAGGTTATTCTAAACTACAACAAGCCGATCTCCGGCACAACAACAACTAGGCTATTCTAAACAGTAATAAAACCGATTCACGGCGTCTATCAACCCATATTAAACTTAACAAATGGAGCAAAAGCTACTTACCCGGCGATACCTCACATGCAAGCAACTGAATGAACAAGGCCTTATGGCCATACAATTACCCAACTACATAGCTGAAATATAAATTAATATACATTTATCACAATAGAATGGAAGTGCCTGATATGATGGAAGTAGATGCAATGCAAGGATTCAAGCTATCACGTATTGTCCTTATCCACAATCTTTAATAGCTCAACCTAAAAAATTTTAAACAAACGGACTGAGCCTAGTAGCAGGATAATAGACAAAATAAACCATAATATGATATGCAAGGTTAGCATGTGACAAGTACTAGTTTTAATCATAAGAGTATCATAATATCTTTTTCTTGAAGATAAATGTCACATGCCCATTTTCAAACAAAAAAAAAACCGCATTACAAGAAAAAGTATTATCACTTTAAATCCATATCCATAATCCCAAGTTCAAGGTTTTGTTATAGGTAATGGTTTTACACGATTTCTATTAAAATGAGTAATATTATGTTTTTATTCAAAGAATATTGTGAACTTATGTTCACAATCTCATTATCCAACTCAACCAATGCACGCTTTTACAAACCCGAAGGTTTGAAGGCACGGTCGACCTATCAACAAGCGATGCAACTATTTTACAACGCGAACGTTGAGGGCAAGACCGATCCACATCTGTAAACCAATCCAAATATACCTCGTAGAATCCATAATGTTCATAAAAATGATTTTTTTTATTGTATTACCAAAATCGACAGTAAACTTGGATTGGTTTAAGGACCCACAGCTATCACAACCAAGATCCATAATCCGATGTGGCAAGTCACAAAGCAATGCAATTCTATTACAGACCTAAGGGTCTGAGGGTAAGGCCGACCCATCTAACAAGTGATGCAACTCTTTTACAGACCCGAAGGTCTGAGGGTAAGGCCGACCCGAAATCGGTGCAACTATTTTACAACCTGAAGGTTGAGGGGAAGGTCGGCCTATATCCAAAATCCAATCCAAATACACCACTCAACAATCCATAAAGATCATAAAAATGATTTAGTGTTATAATCGAAAACAATAGTAAACTTGAATTGGCTTATGGACCCACAAGCACTACACATAATGTATCGTAAAGTACACATGGTACGTCCCATACCTTAGGTCGTAAACCTTACGTGTATATATGCACGTCGCATATCACATAGCCAAGAAATTATGAGTGCAACATGGTATAACTTAAGTAAATGAGAAGTTTGTCTCATCTAATCCATCATACAACATAGCGATAGATAAGCCTCTAAGGCAATCAAGTGCAACCATGCACATCTCAATGGGACCACAAGTCACGTACAACAAAGATGCTGTATCGAGGATGTTAGCCTAAAGGCTTTTTCAATCAAGTTTTATTTTGGTTTTGATTATACCTACAAATTTGATTTGTTTGTTGATAATATTTGCTTATTTTTGAGATAGTTTTTCTAGGTATTTTCCAAGCAAATACATAGCCAAAAAGTCAAGACAAATCATAAAGAATTCAAGATACATGTTCAAAGGATCACAAATCAAGGACCAAAGAAAAATTAGTTCCTAATCCTTTACATTAGTTCCTAATCCTTTTCTTTGGTTCCTAATTGTTTTAAACCAATTCCTCTATTCCTTTATTCAGATCCCATTTGATTCAAATCAATTTTCATAGTTTCGACTCAATTACTTGTTTCTTACAAAAATGATTGGAATCATTTTATTTTGTTCATAATTCTTTTGTTTTCCTAAAACCACATATGCCTTTTTTTCGAATCAATCTTTTTGTTCCGAATCATTTTGGTTTTCTTTCAAGTATTTATGTCATTTGATTTGAATCCTTTTGTTTGATTCGAATCACTTTTCTTAATTCAAACAGCATTTATATGTTGATCAGTCTTTGATTCGAATTAATTCTATTTTGATTCGAATCCTTTTCAAGTCATGAAATTTTTAGAACTGACATACCTTTGGTATTTTGGCCATAACATTCTCCACACAAGGAATTGGTAGATGATTCTTGCACCATTGGAAAGAGGACTTCAAGGGATAAAATATAGACAAATGTTTTGTCCAATTTGGAGTTTGAATGAGGGAGATATGATCATTCAAAGTTGAATGAAGTTTTCTGAAAATCCAAAATTTGAAGCCACTGAAGGGTTATCAAAAAGTTCAACAGTTCTTGGAAGAAAGTTCGACATTTTTATCCCGGAAATTTTCTCTCTCCTCCATTGATTCATAAATGTGGACACTTTGGCTAAAAAGTTCGTCAGTTTCTCTCTGTTCACAAAAGTTCAACATTTTTCTCTGAAAAGTTTGACAGTTTTGGTCTCGAATCTTCAGATCCTGCTTTCCAACGGTTATATTTTTATAGGGATCTTTCCATTCTCAGCCCCAACGGTTATATTATTTGGAGAGATTATATAAGGAGCATTGATTGAATTTGGAAGGGTTGGTGAACTACATTCAAAGCATTCAAGACTCTGTTTACTTCTCCAATTTTACATGTTCACCAATTCAAAGCTCCATTGCTATATTCTGAGCTTTTTGTCTTTGGTTCTTCAACCAAGACTTGTATTTTCTTCTCTCTTTTATTTTTATCATTGATTGTAAATCAATTAGAGAGAGAGAACACGTTGTAGTGATGAATTAATTGTATATCTACACATCGAACGGAGGACACTACTTTGCTATAAAAACAGAGGCTCTCAAGCTCCATTTAGAAAATCACTCAGGCTTAGAGTTTGAGCCTGTAATCAACTCATTCAAGATCCGGAAGCGAGCCTGCAAAGCTTCTTGGTCTGGTGGTGCACCTGCAAAGCCTCCAGGTTAGGAAGAGACCTAACAAAACTTTTGTACAAGGTTCGGAGTGCACCCATAAGCACTACCCACTAGTGGAATCCTCGAGTGTTTCTTGAGAGAGTAAACGTATGCTGGGATTTGGCCGACCTCCATTTTTTAATGTTTTAAACTATTCTTTTTAGAAAGCAAGGATGACGGCCTTTATTCAAATTCATGATATGGATGCTTGGAAAATTATTTTAAATGGTCCTATTATTCCTAGCATTGTTAGAAATGCTAAAATCATTCCAAAATCTGAAAAAGATTACGATGACAATGATTTCAGAAACTTGTAAATAAATCTCAAAGCTATGAATTTCTTGTATAATGCTCTTGGTCCTAATGAGATTGACAGGACTCAAGAATGTGAAAATGCTAAGCAAGTCTTGGAGATGTTGCAAGCAACTCATGAAGAAGAAGGAGACTCAAGTGGAGATAAAGAAGAATCCACAAGGAGTGATGGCTCCAACTTTGCCGTTATGGCTTTTGGAGATGAGGTAACAATCTCTAATTATAGTAGTGATAGTGAAAATGATGATTGTAGTGATAATGAATATTGTGAACCTACACAAGAAGAGCTTACGAAAAATATTGCGAGATGTTTGAAAGTCATTAAGGATTTGAAATAAAGGAACAAGTCATATGAGAGTGAAATCGATTTCTTAAATTCAAAAATTGAGATTTTAGAAAAAAAAATTGAAAATCATGATTTCCAAGTCTCTACCAATTTTCAAGAAGAAAATGATTTTATAAAACAAAAGGTTGAATTTTTGGAGAGTGAAAATAAGAAAACTTTGTTAAAAGAAGCCCCAACCGATTTTTGAAGAAAACATCTTATTGAAACAAAAGGTTGAGGACTTAACATTAATCATAATTAGATTCACACAAGGTGAAAAGAATCTAGATATGATTCTTGGAACAAAGTGTACGCTCAACAAGGAAGGTCTTGGTTTCAATCCTAATGAAACAAAGGAAGTGCACAAAAATCCTTTTACACGTGCTCCTATTCAAAAACCTTCAAGTTCCACTTTTTATGGGAAAAATGGACATATTTCCAAATTTTGTTATTCTAGACTTAAAGGCAACAAACCAACTAGAAAAGTTTGGATTAGGAAGGGTGATCCTCTACCCAAAGTTGCCAAGGCAACCATTTAAAGACCTAAGAATGTTAGGCAATTTCCTAAGAAAACTATACCAAGACCATCACCAAACTCATACATATATGATGGCATTTCAAGGCAAAATAGGAGACCTCCTAAAGCCTTTTTCAGACCATATAGGAGACCAACCAATGGAAGGCAATCCAAATGGAAAGCCTATGGAAAACAACACCCAAACGTATATAAGCATGATGGTTCTTCTATACATAGATTTGACTTTTATCCCACAATGCATGATATGTACTATGCTACTAACCATCAAGGACCCTCAAGTCAATGGGTACCAAAATACCACCACCATAATTATTTTGTAGGTGAAAGTCAAGAGGAGAAATGGTTAAGAGATAGAAAGGGTAAGGCCAAGATGCACCCCTATTGAAGGCTTCAAAAGGAGGAACAAGTCACCTTGTTGGTGACAACAAGCCTAATGCAAAAGGCTTGGCAAAAACTGAGGAAAAATGATCAAGTTTTGGCTATGCAAATGGGTAACATTTTAATCATTTTTTTCCCATAACTTGCTATTTTTTTATTTTTTTGTGATTAAATTTTTATGTTTTTTTTCATGCTATATGCTTAATGAAAGATCCATGTTCAGTTTTTGTGAAAACACTAGTTTCATTTTTCAGTTGGCATGATTTTAAGATTTGCTTTTGCTATCATGAATACAGTCGACTATATTCACATATCAGTCGACTGTGTTGAGGCTTCTCTTGTTATTTTTGATCTGTTAGATCTTTGAAATTGTTGCTTGATTCAATTTCATTTTTGCATCCCTCACATATTCTCATTGCCTATATGCTTCATGTTCATTGTAGCCTAAAGGTTTTCAATCAAGTAAATTGCTTGAGATATGAATGAGAAATTTTGATTATTCATATTTGAATCATGCTCTTTTTACTAGATCAAACTATAGTGTATGACGTTCGATAATCAGCTATTTCACCCTTGGAATTTATCTCAAATAAAAATTTTTTGGGTGAAATTCTCGTAGTCTCACTCTGCTATAGCTTTTCATTCATATATGATTCCAATGATCTTTAATCATAATTTTCAAACGTCATAAGCTATGCAATTTTTTTCTTAACAAGAGTGGAAGAAATCTTTTTGTCTTCGATATCATGTGATTCAATGCATGTTTTTTGTATTAATATAGTAATGCTGTATTCCTTATCTGTGCCTTGTGTCACATACTTCTTGTGCGACATTAATGTTTGCTTTTTAAAACTCTTGTTTGCTTTAATTTGCTGTGTATGATTGTTGAAATAGCATCTTTTCAACTCGTGATTGTTATGTATGATGCTTGGGATAGGTTGTTTAGCCTTTTTCTTGATTGCCAATAGGTCCTCATATAAGACACTCATGCATATCTGTTTGTTTTATCATATGGGTAGAAAAATAGAAAATCAACATCTTGTGATATGCTTTGTATGCCCTCGTTATCAAATTTGATTGCTTGGATTAAAACTTTGTATATTTGACTTTGCTTGCTTAAAAGAGAAAATGCTTTTGCATGTTTTGAAAGTTGATTTCATGTTTTTCTGTGCATATCTCTCAATACTTGTATATCATGTCTTCATGGCATCATAGTAAGGGGGAGTTATATAATATATCCATATTTTATGGTATGCCTTGACTGCCAAATCTTGCCTGCATGATAGTTTCTCTTGTTCATACTTACATGCTATCATTGATAGGGGAGACTTTCTGTTTTACTCATTGAATTTTCTCATGCTCATATGGGATTTCCCTCATGCATATTGTATATTATATAAGGGAAGTAAAACAAAAAATTTCATGTGTGTGTGATATGAATTTTATGCTTTGAAAGTCATTGCTTGCTTACATGCCATCTTCTTATGCTTATTCTTGCATATATTGTTTGTTAAAGGGGGAGAGTGTCTTTAAATTGCTTTTAGTTCAACATCTCTTTTGGACCAACAATTGGAGAGTTTACTATGAATTTTTGTGTACTTTTGTACATTTATCATGCTCCATGTTGCATATCTTTTATGCCTTGTATGTCATGCCAAAATATCTTTTTAGCAAAGGAAAGATTATTTTCTTGTATATCATGATTGTTTAAAAAGGAGAAATGTTTTTTAGAAAACATAAAAGGGGAGAATTTTTTTTTTTTGGCCTACCATAAGAAGCTGTGCTTACATGAATCATTTGACATTTGCATGCTTGTATGAATTTTTTTTGCGAATGCATTGATAGCATGCTCATTTCATGTCATTTTTCAGGCTTGCTAACCTGCTTGCTGTTTTTGAATCAAATCTTTATGTCTTTCAAATTTTTATGCTTTGAGTAAAGTGATAACATGCATGCTCATTATTTTGTTTGGCAAGTTGTTGTTATATCAAGTTCAAGATATAGCTTTTCAATATGGAATCATGATCGCCTTTTTATCTGATATTTTTTTGCTGTCAAAGTACCAAGGATCCAGTTTACTTGCAATGTTTCTGTGAAAATATTTTGCTTGTTTGCTGTCATGTTTCAGTCGACTGAGTTGCATGACAGTCGACTGTGTGAGTATTACCTTGCCTTACTTGCTTTTTGTGCATTCTTGTGAGAGAAGAACTATATGTTTATTGTTTTAGCCTAAAAGCCTTCATATTAGTAATGCATCTTCTTAGGGGGAGACTTCTCAATATATGTGCTTGCATGAAAGTTTTATTTCTTTCTCATGTGTATCATGTTATCATAGTAAGGGGGAGATACTTTTTTAAATAGTTTTTGTTCTCAAAATTTTAATCTCAAAGTCTCTTTTCAATATTCATATTTATTGTGCCTATATGTTGAGAGATACTA
>JAULLG010568352.1:0-10103 GCA_035668355.1 Sarracenia leucophylla
AAATAATAAAGGTTGAGGAGTTCCCCCTCGTGTGCTTTGCTTATAAGTTTGACGATGCCAAACCCGGCCGGTGGATCTGATGATCTGACATGTCAATAAGTTAAGTGGTGCAGTTGCGAGAATAAGATGATTTTCGAACCGGGTTGTTAGTAACCTAATTCAATTATCAGGAATCCATATCTTAAACGTTGGGAGATGGCGGTCCATCCTGTAATCAGAAACTCGAGACATAATTCGAGTTTAGGGCAGGGAGTTCAGTCAGGGCCTTTAATGGAATAAGTCCTTGCTTGTGCGAAAATGGATCTATCTCGGGGGATTGAGTTAGGGATATCCTGTATTCTCGAACGATTAGCCCGAGTCCTATACTTCGACGGGATCCCTCACGTAGCCCTTTTATGTGCACGGATTTATTGGTAGGCTTCGGTTATATTTAATTAATTCGATCATCGGATTTAATCGCCGAAACGTTCGAGGTATTAAATTAAATGTTCGGGGGTATTTTTGTATTTGGCACACCTAAGGATTTATCCCTAGGTGGCCGGCCCTAAAGGGGATTAATTACCTAATTCATTATATTTAGATATATGAGAATATGTCTTGGATAAATATAAGAATTGTAAGGTAATCAATCCAAGAGAGATTTAAGGAGATTTTTTTCTCCCTCTCTCCCTCTTGGTCGGCCCTAATATGGGTGTGGTTTTAATTATATATATTTTGTATATATAAGTTATATATTTTAAGGAGAATGAAATAATTATATTATTTTATTTTCCTAAAATATGTGAGGTCTTATATATATATAATATAGATTTAAAAACAAGAACCCTAATTGAGATATACAAGTGTGCCGCTCCTCCATTCTCTCTCCCTCTCGGCTCTTGCAATCTTGCTTAGAGATTTAGAGAGAACTTTATGTGTTGAAGTCTACAAAGAATGGCCTCGGATCGGCGCCCACCCGCCGGAGACGATACGTGCCAGGGTCATACGCGAGAAGATTCTGCGGTGGTCTCACCAACGGACACGAGGAACACTTGTGATTTTTGACAAATCACCGAGGGTATATTTCTGATCCTTTAGTTAGGACATGTATAGTTTCATGAAAAACGAGCAACTTAAACGATTTTTTAAACTTCCATTGCGCCGATTCCAACATCAACAATTTTTGTCAACAGAGCCACTTACTCTTTTAGGGCAAGAGCGTTTGTTGCCATCACTGGCATGGCAGTAACCTCGACTGTCTAGAATTTTTACTGAGGAGTAGGAGGAGAAGAAGAAGAGTCAGAAGTGCTTGAATTTTTTCGTTCTTTTTTCTCAAGATGGTCTTTGATTCCTAAGGCTGATTCTTGAGATAGAGAGTAGTGCGACAACGCCTTTTCAACAATAGCAACCACTTTTTCATTAGTTTGCAAAACAACACCTTCTTTGTCGGAACCAAAATAGGAATTTGTTTTGGCAATAGGGGTCTTACATAAGTGTTTGAACTATAGCCTTTGCCTTGCTTCGAGTAGTGTACCAGTGTTCTAAATGTTAGAGCTTGAACCAATCTTTGCGGCTATTGAGATCTTTGTGGGAGTCAGGGCAGCGGAATTTTTAAAAAATAGTTTTGAATCGATTACGGGGTTGTAAAAACTGCAATAGTGCATTTTTCATGAAACAACAAAGAGATGTAAAGACGGGATTACAAAATCTACCTCTCAAAACATTATAGAAAAGTTTCTAGTATTCCATGTATCGTTTGAGACGACCAGGAGAACTTCTCGCGTATGACCCACGCAGGTCTCGACTCCGGCATGTGGGCACCGATCCAAGTCAAGCTTTTGGCTTCTAACACACTTGAAATCGTCTCAAAAATTGAAGAACAATATTGGAGAATGAGGGGGCGGCGGCTAGAGAGGTAGGAGATTTAGGTTCAATTCTTTTGATTTTTGTATATCTCCTTATTTTAATGCATGGGATATATACATACATATATTCCTTCCAAAATACATTAAAAAAAATATACAAATATGGGATACAAGCTCCTACTAGGACCGGCCATAGTGTGAGAGACCAAGACATAATTTTGTTTCCAATTTTAATATATAGCATTATATTAAAATTGCCCCAAATGTATATATCATTGCCATACAAGAAATATACAATATACACTTGTCAAAATTAATTCTATTCTCTCATTATAGGTCCGGTCACATTAGGGATTTCCCAAAATTGCCAATTTTCCAATTATGCCCCTACTTATTTAATTTAATACCCTGAACGTCCCAACGAGAAATCCGACGATCAAATAATAACTGAAGTCAACCAAAAAATAAATCGTGCGTATAATCGGGCTATGTGAGAGATCTCGATGAAGTATAGAACTCGGGCTAATAGTACGAGAAAATCGGATATCCCTAACTGAACCCCCGAGTTTGATCCTTTCTCGCACGAACCAAGACTTATCCCACTAAAAGTCTTGATTGAACTCCCAGCCCTAACTCGATTTGTGTCTTGAGTTTCCAATTATCAAATGCATTGTATTATTCCCACGTTTACGATATGGATTCCTAATAATCGAATTAGGTTACTGACAACCCGATTCGAAAATATTCTTTTACTTGCACCCGCGTCGCTTAACTTATTGAGTATGCTGGATCAATCGATCCACTGGCCAGATTTGGCGTAGTCAAACTTATAAGCAAAGCACACGAGGGGGAACTCCTCAACCTAGGTCAGACGTGGTTTCCGTCAGTTGATTATCAACCATCGATCGAATAACGACAGTACCCAAACCACCAGTCATATTGATCTCAATGTCTAAATCTCAGCCATTGGTGACTGAAAATACTGTTCATTATCCGAACGTGATTCGTTCAATCACATTGGGATTAAGAGTACGTCCAATACATAATAAGACTAGCTACTTCAATGATGTGCTACAATTGTTCCAATGGATTGTCCGAGTCCATTGCGATTGTGAGCCCACTTGCATATTTGTCAGAACTTTTGACCCGATCTTCTTTGTTTCATGCGACGAGTCAAATACCGGAAAAAATATATGGACTATGCATTCACACATCATACATACAATAAATATGAAACAATAAACGCAATTCATCTTAATTTTTTTCGCATTAATATACTAGGGATCAAGAATAAAAATATATAAAAGCATGGCTTTTAGTATACAATTCCAACACTTCTAGTGCAGGATGGTGAGAGGCGTGGAACACATTTAGCTGTAGCTTCATGTTGCCAAAAGAGATGTCCATTACCCCAATTCGGCAATTGATACATGCATTAGCTGTGGCCAAAAAGGGGCGTCAAAGAATGACCGGTGTTTGTCTCCTCGTGTTTGTGTCTGGTTCGATGTGTAGTACTATAAAGTCGATAGGGAAAAAGAATTTATCGACTTTGACTAGCACATCCTTGATTATGCCTAGGGGAGCCTTAACTAACCTATCTGTCAACTGGAGGGTGACATGGGTTGGTTTCAGTTCTCCAAGTCCAAATTACTCACACACTGAGTACGGGGGAGGTTCACGCTAGCTCCTAAGTCTAATAGCGCTCGGTCGATCTGATGATCGCCGATGACACAAGAAATAGTTGGTAATTTAGGGTCCTTCATCTTTGGGACCAGGCCGTTGCTAAGGACTGAGCTAATGTGTTCGGTTAGTAGCACTTTCTTAGGGGCGCTCATCTGCGTTTTACGCTTTTGTGTACATAAGTCTTTTAAGAACTTTGCATAAGATGACACTTATTGGATAGCATCAAGAAGGGATAAGTTGATTTTGACTTGCTTGAATAACTCAAGTACGTCAGTCATTGGTGGTCCCTTCTTGAGTTGAGGTGCTTGTGGTTCTTAGGCATTATGGGTATGGTGCCTTAGGTTACTTCGGGATCATTGGAGGGGCCATAAGTGCCTCCTCAAATGCATCTCTAGGTGGTGGTGGTGCAGTGGCAAGTGTTTGCTGAGATATTTTGGAGTCATCAGACTCATCCACTATCATCGGGGTTTGTACTGGCTGCATTGATATGGACGGGGTCGTGTTGGAGTCTTGAGACTCCTAGACTATGGTCGGGGTTGATGTTAACTGAGGTTTGTCGGGTAATGGTTAGGTGTCGAGCTCTTTTCCACTCCTTAAAGTCATCACCACCTTAGCTTACTCGTGATATACCCCACTATTGCTAGGGTTGCTATCTATGACATACTGGCCCTTGGGGTTTGCCACAGGTTAACTCGGCAGTTTCACATCCTCGCGGTGGTTTAGGGCTATAGCTATTTGTCCTACCTGCATCTCTAGTTTAGCGATGGATTGGGAGTGAGAACTCAGAAGTTGGGTTTTTATGTCCAGGTCTTTTAAGGCTTTTAACACAATTTCCTCAAAGCCAGGTGCTCGAGGAGCTGGGGCAGGTGCTTGTTGTGGGGGACGGTAGACCGGTTGGTTGAAGAGTTAAATGCGGACCTTGGTGCCCGAGTCTGTGGTGGGCTAGGTTGCTGGTTCCTCCAACTAATGTTCAGATGGTTCCTCTATCCAGGGTTATAGGTATTCGAGTAGGTATTGTTTCCTGGTTCGGGAAATCCTTGAGTAGCGTTGATTTCCTCTTGAACAAAGTCAAGAAATTGTTCGGTCGTAGGACATTCATTGACATAATACGTTGGGCTAGCACATAATGCACAGCCGTCAAGGGCGTTTAAGGGTGGTGGCTGAGCTACAGGTAGACCAGTAGTCAACATCATGTCTAATTTTTTGATGAGGGACTTTACTTGGGATGAAAGATCTATATTCTGGTTAACCTTGTAAAGTCCTCGAATCTTCTGCGTTAAAGTCATGTCTGTGCGTGAGACTGAGGCTTGATGATGTGAACTTTTGCTCAATTGTTCAAGGTAGGACCACGCCTCTGTCTCATTGTTCATCATGAATGTGCCGCTACACGAGGCATCGACGTAATGACGATGTTGGGGCAACAGACCTTCATAGAAGTTCTGCACTAGTTTCCACTTCAGGACATGATGATGGGGACATCTACTAATAAGCTCATCTAGACGCTCACATGTTTCATGGAAAGATTCTCCCTCTTGTTGGGTAAAGCTAGTGATAGCTCACTGAATCTGGTTTGTCTTGCCGATAGGGAAGAATTTCCAAATGAATTCTTGCCGAAGTTTGGCTCATGTAGTTATCATGTTTGGTTCAATGGACTTAAGCCAATGTTTGGCTTTGTCACGAGGGGAAAACGAGAATAACTTCTTGTGCAAGGTTTCCTCGGTCAAATTGTTGAGTCTCATAGTGGTGCAGATCTAGGAATTCATCTATGTACTTGTAGGGGTCCTCATTGCTAAGCAAATGAAATATGGGTAGTAATTGTAAAAGATTAGGTCTAATCTTATAATTACCAACCCCAACATTAGGTGGTACTAGGAAGGTTGCAAACTCGTAGGCTGTTGGAATGTAATAGTCCATCAGCGCTTTGAGCTGTTGATCATCCTGGTTAGCCCAATCATTCCGTTGGTTATAGGAGGAATAACCAGAGGGTTAATTTTGTCGGCCGTGGTGGGTGTGGGGAGAAGTGCGGGAGATCCGGGGAAGAGGTTCGGATAGAGGTTTGAACTAAGAGTTCTATCTATTTTAGGATTAAAACGTGCTAAGTCGTAAGGCAAAGAGTGATGACTAAACATACAATACAAGTACTGAAATAAACAAGAAACGACAAATATATATATTTCAGCGTCTAGATGAAAAGGAAAGAGTGTCCGAATGGTATAGGTATATTAGCGTCCTAACGGCTAAGGACAGCATCCGGACGCCGTGGGTTCCAAAATTTATAATCTTTTGTTTGGGGCAGAAAATTAAAAATTTCAAAAACTCGGGTTAAAAACAAAAACAAATCAAATAATTTAAACAAAAATTTCCAAAACAAAATAGGCGTCTTTTCCCCGGCAACGACGCCAAAAACTAATAGGTTATGTTATCTCTTAGTCGTTAATCACGTGTAACACCTGCTTATTTTATTTATTTTACCAAGATCTACTACTAACTAGGGAGATAGCAGTAAGTCCAGGGTCAGTCCTACGAAGAAAAGAGTTATTTTGTTATCAATTTTTTTTAAATTATTTAATCTAAAAGGGAGTAGATCTTGGATTTGGAAAATTGGTTTTTAGCAGTAAAAATAAATAAATAATTAAAAAGGAATTAATTATATTAATGAGAAAAGTTCCACCTCAGGGTTAGAATCCACCGTCATTTGATAATCTTGTTTTGATATAATTTCTATTTTATCTAGCTTTGAATCAGATTAGATCCTATTATGATAAGACCGATATGGATATTCAAAAAACATAGATTTTGATTTCAATAAGGCATATTCTATTCGGAGTATAAAATATCTCAAGTTCTACTTTCAAAATCCCGAATCACAAATATGGCATAGTCTATCCAGGATTCTAGCACGGCCCGTTCAGAGTACTGCCCGTCTTATCCATGGCATAGGTTATCTCAAATTTGCATATTCAAATAGTTAAAACAGTTATACAACACTCATTTAATATAATCACAGAAATCTTAAACGGAAATTTAATTAATTAGAAAATATACACAGAAGGGATTCAAGAATATTGTTGCATAACAATCTGATTACAAAGCATAAATAAAATAAAGAACTAATCTACTCCTATGTTACCAAGTTCAGCTTCATCATCACTCGAGGTGGAGGTAGGGATATAGCCACTCATGGTTGGATAGAGGTCCATCATCAAGTTGATGTCGATCGTCGTCGGTAGCTCCTCAGCAAGGCTCGGACCTTCCAGAGATGACTGGACCGGGGGCCAAAGAGATGAGAGAAGATATCATAATTGTATTGAGAGATGAGATATGGTTTGGAATGAGGGGCTGAGAGCCCAATTTATAGTTTTTCCATGGCATCAAATTTAGCAACTATGGCACGGAGCGTCCAGACGGTTTTGCTCCGACGTCCGAACAGAAACTGCTTGGAGGCCACGTCAATTTCCTGTTTCGGAGCGTCGGGACGGTCGGTATCATGGCGTTCGGACGGTCGGTATTAGCGTCGGGACGGTCGTCAATAGCGTCTGGACGGTCGGCGTCATGAACGTCTGGACTTTCGTGGGCTGGCGTCAGTACGTTTGGCATGTGCGTCCGGACGATTATCTTTAAGCGTCCAGACGAATCGTTTTTGTTGTTAAAATGGCTGTTTTGTGGCTGTTTTGCGTCACTCATGTCTTATACACCAAACACTACAAAAACACATTTTAGATAACAAATCGGGACTAACTTAGTGTAAATTAGCGTGTCTAAATCATCACTTTTGAGTGCGGATCATTAGTCCTAGGAGGTGTGGTATTAGCACGTCTACATCTGCAGGAAGATCCCTGAGCAGGTCAATCCCACGGGGCATATTAGCCATCTCTAGGTATTTCGTTATCTATAGGTACTCTGGGAAATGTCCACCACTCGGTGGATTTCTATATAACCATGACACGCTCTGGCTCAGGCCAACCATGACACGCTCTAACTTGGTCTGTCAACGCCTGGCCGAGATGAGATCCCAAGCCTCAAAGGACATTGCATCGACTTTGTGGCCGACCGGGACAAAATCTCTTACCTGGGCTGACCAACGTCGACGGCAACTATCTACAAGCAGCTGAGACAAGGTCTCTAACTCGTTTCAACTTCTTAGCATATAATAGAGTAAAATGAGTAATGACTAATAAATACAACAGCAGTGTAGCAACAAAAAGACAAGCATCTAGCCTACTGCCTGGGGAATTAGATGCCTCCCAACACGGGCACACTACCAAAATACAAAAAGATGTTTGGAGTATTTTCCGAGCCTTGGGAGTTATAGGTCTCCCAACACAGACCGGTTATGAAACAAGGACGAAAGTGTTCAGAAGTATTCATGAACTACAACAGACATGCGTTAGCTCAGGAAAGGGTTTCAAAAGGTGGAGGAGGGGGAGAGGATCTCGGTCGTCTTCCCCAATGAGCCCAACGGCAGATGGGTTCTTCCTCGATCCGGTTGGAGTCTTCATCTTCACTTAGATCTATAACGACGATTTTTCAATTTGACGTTGATGGCCTCAACTCGATGCCTTGACCATCGAGCCTCTCCATTTTGACTCTCACCCTCGCCTCAGAAGACCGTCTCTCTAAGTCCAACTCTCTCTGTAGGCGCACCACTTCAGCAGCCAGGTGGCAGTTTTCGCGCATCAAGGCTCGGCATATCTTCCTACCCTCCAGCATGTGCCTCACTGCATAATAGCCCATGGTTGTCGCCTGCAATGGATAGCAAAATGGAAACTATTAAGAGTAAGGAACATGAGTTCACCTAGAGGATGTGAAATTCTGAAACCAGCGTCAGACAAACCCTGGCCGCATGTCGGTAATATTGCACGACGATCTCATTGACAGAGAGGCCTTGAAGAATGTTGTGGTCTGCGACGGTGAAGCCTTATTCAATGAAATCCACTCTCGCCTCCCCGTCGGCGAAAATGCTCAGTGGCACCGTCTCCATGACTGAGGGCCCTTCGGCAGGGCGAGATTTGCTCCCGAAAGCCCTTCACTTGGTAGCCCCCTTTGCGGTGGTAGCACCCGCCGGCTGTGTAATGCCCTGACCCTCAGCGTACTAAAATCTAAACCAAAACCCAAGCCGAAAGCCTAAACAAACTAAAACTAAAAATCTGCTAATTAAAACTTAAGAAAATCCTTTAACTTTTTTTTTACCGTTTGAACCCAAACAAACTTTAACAAAAGAAACCATTTTATATATAAAATACTACAAATAATAAGCTTGAAAAAAAGTCTCAAAGGCTTGCAAACAAACTCCCAAAGTTTAAACAAAAAGAAACATTTTCGGAGAACCAGAAACAAGGGACCCCGCTCGAGCGCGCATCCAGCGCGGTACCTCCAGAGAGTTTTTGCGAAGAAAATTGGGCTCAAACCAAAACAAAAATCTTTTATAACAGTTTTTAAGGCACAAAGAAAAAAACCTACTAACATACATACTCACCGGGAACTAAAACCAACCCAAGCGAAGCCCAAAAACTCTCTCGGTATATCAATCTCACCACAAACAATAAATGAAAGCAAGAAACTAATAAATACATAAACGAGATTTACAAGGCCAAAAGGATAAGCGATGTAATCTTAAATAATAAACTATAAAACTAAAGTGAGAGACCTACAAAACAAGCATTAAAAACATATATAACTAAAGGCTAGGCACTAAATAAAGGTGCCAATAACCTAAGCCTAAACATGGCTACAAATCTAACTACAAAAGTAAAAGATCTTCCGCAAGCTCCACTCCTCGTTCCGCTACGTTCCCTGTTGCGATCACCTGTGTGTCAGAGACACGTGAGCCACAGACTTGTAGGAAACAAACTACAAGTGAACTAGACATGCTTTATGACGATCACATGCGATTATGCAAATAAGATTTAACTAGAATATAGAATAAAATTATCACATATCATGATTTAAAGAAGAAGCAGTTGATACATATGTCATAAAGTAAGACAAAGGATATAAGCATACAGATATACGAGAAACAACTAGAGAAAATAAGATTATGTGAAAACAATCTTTCTCTTGTGACAAATTATAGGCTATGTCCCTCACCATAGGTTATAAACGTCACACCTCACATTGATCTTCTTCCTATCTCTTGGCAAGTAACACGCATAATAGTTCTGACTGTCCCCTAAGAAAACAAGCACAGGAACGGTCACTATACTATGCAAATACGTTTCTAAGACAGGAGAAGATCTAGAAAAAGCGTCATGTAACACTCCAGACAGGCTTATGCACATTTGAAGCTCACACCAACACTGCAGGCAGGTGTGCACCACAAATGATGTACAAGCCATGTCCCATACCATGGCTTCTACACATTTGAAACTCATGCCACCAAAAATACGTAGGTTTCACTTACATATATAAACAGTAGAAAAGGATCAATCACATAGCATATATCCACATAATAGCAATATCTGCCCCCCAATCAACAAGAACATGAACATGACCGCGTTTATGGAGATATATGTATAAGATTGAAATACACCAACCAACAACAAGTCAAGTACCTTGGGTGTACCGGTGCCCAAAATC
>JAULLG010568458.1:0-10103 GCA_035668355.1 Sarracenia leucophylla
ATGATTTACTTAATTTCTTTCTAGATTAAATAATTTTAAAAAATACCGTTTCTTAACAAAACAGCTCTTTTTTTCGTGGGATCGACCCTAGACTTACTGCTGTCTATCCAGTTAGTAGTAGATCTAGGTAAAATATATAAAATAAACTAGTGATGTGTGATTAACGACTAAGCGATCCTAACACCAGTTTTTGGCGTTGTTGCCGGGGATTAGACGCCTATTTTGTTTTGAAAAATTTTGTTTAAATTATTTGATTTGTTTTTATTTCTAGCCCGAGTTTCTCGAAATTTTTAATTTTCTGATAAAATAGAAAATTATAAATTCTGGAACCCGTGCCGTCCGGATGCTATCCTTAACCGTCCGGACGCTAACCTACATATACCGTCCGGATGCTCTCCCTTTTTCGTCCGGGCGCAATTAAAAAAAAAATTGTTTACTATTTCTTGCCTATTTCAGTAATTGTATTGTATGCTTGGTCCCCACTCTTTGCTTTATGACTTAGCACCTTTTGATCCTTAAATAGAAAGAAACTTTTGAGCAAACCTCCACTCAAACCCCTTTCCCCTGATCTCCTGCACTTTTTTACACACCCATCATGCCCAACGGAAATAACCCTCCTGTTATTCCGCATGCAAACCTACAAAATGATCAGGCTAACCAGGCTAATCAACAGCTTAAAGCACTGATGGAATTTTATATTCCAATAGCTTACAAGTCCGCAACCTGCCTAGTACCACCCAACACCAGGATTGATAATTATAAGATTAGACCTAATCTCTTACAATAACTACCCCTATTTCACGGGCTTAGCAATGAGGATCCCTATAAACACATATATGAATTCCTAGAGATCTGCACCACCATGAGACTCAACAACTTGACCGAGGAAGCCTTCCACATGATGTTGTTCCCATTCTCCCTTTGCGACAAAGCAAAGCATTGGCTTAAGTCCCTCGAACCGAACACGATAAGTACATGGGCTAAACTTCAGCAAGAATTTCTTTGGATGTTCTTCCCAACCACAAGACAAACCAGATTCATCCAGCTATCACTAGCTTCACCCATCAAGAAGGCCACGAAACATGAGAGCATCTCAAAGAGCTTATTAGGAGCTATCCCCATCATCAAGTCCCGAAAGTGGCAACTAATGTAGAATTTCTATGAAAGTCTGTTATCCCAATATCGTTAATACATCGATGCTTCATGTGATGGCGCATTCATGATGAACAACGAGACAAAGGTATGGTCCCACCTTGAAAAATTGAGCAAGAGCTCACATCATCAAGCCCTAGTCTCATGCACAGACAGGACTGTAACACAACAGACTCGAGGACTCTACGAGGTTAACCAGAATGTAGATCTTATAGCCCAAGTAAAGTCCCTCACCGAGAAGTTAGACATGCTGTTGACCACCGGTCTTTATATAGCTTAGCCACCACTTGGATACCTCCAAGACGTCTGTGTATTGTGTGCTAGCCTAGCACATCATGTCACCGAATGTCCTACAGCCGACCAATTTCCCGACTTCGTTCAAGAGCAAGTCAATGCTGCTCAAGGATTTCCCCACCCAGGAAACAACGATTACTCAAATACCTATAACCCTGGTTGGAGGAATCATCCGAACTTTAGTTGGTGTAGCCAATAACCTATCCCACCACAGAATCAGGTACCAAGGCCCACATTTAACTCTTTCAACCAACAGGCCTACTGACCCCCTCCACAACAAGCATCTGTCCCAACTCTAAGAGCTTCAGGCTTTGAGGAGACCATGTTGAAAGCCTTAAAGGACTTAGACTCCAAAACATAGCTTTTAAACACCCACACCCAACCCATAGTCAAGCTAGAGACTCAAGTCGGATAGATAGCTGCAGCCCTTAACCACCGAGAGGACGGTAAACTACCAAGATAGCCAGTAGCTAACTCGAAAGGCCAGTGCATCATTGATAGCAGCCCGAGCAGTAGTGGTGTATACCACGAGCAAGCAAAGATTGTTATGACATTGAGAAGTGGAAAAGAGCTAGAGCCCCAGCCGTTACTGTGTAAACCTCAGCCAGTACCCACCCCGATGATAGTGGACGAGTCTGACGACTCCGAAGTAGCTCAGCAAGCACCTACTACTACACCACTACCTAAAGATGCATTCGAGAAGGCAATTATGGCCCCTCTAGTGATCCCGAAGGAACCTAAGACACCTTTCCCATTACGCCTAGAACCGCAAGCACCCCAGCATAAGAAGGGACCACCAATGACTAACGTACTTGAATTATTCTGGCAAGTCAAAATCAACCTGCCCCTTCTTGATGCTATCCAACCAGTTCCGTCTTATGCAAAATCCTTAAAAGACCTATGTACTCAAAAGCGTAAGACGAGCATCCCCAAGAAAGTGCTAGTGACTGAGCACGTTAGTTCAGTCGTCAGCTATGACTTGGTCTCAAAGTTGAAAGACCCAGGGATACCAACTATCTCATGTGTGATCGACGATCATCAGATCGACCGGGCACTATTGAACTTAGGAGCTAGCGTGAACCTTCTCCCATACTCGGTATATGAGCAATTTAGACTTGGAGAATTAAAACCAACCCATGTCACCATCAAGTTGGTAGACAGGTCGGTTAAGGTTCCCCAAGGCATAATCGAGGATGTGCTAGTCAAGGTCGAAATATTCTTATTCCCTATCGACTTTTAGTATTAGATACCGAACCGGATACCAATACGAGGAGACAAATGCCTGTCATTCTTAGATACCCCTTTTTGGCCACAGCCAACACATGTATTAATTACCGAATTGGGGTAATGGACGTCTCTTTTGGCAACATGATGCTATGGCTTAATGTATTTCACGCCACTCATCATCCCGCATTGGAAGTCGATTGCTTTGTGATTCACCAAGTGGAGGAGGTAACACAACAAGCCCTTCCTGCCATCTTCACCCACGACCCTCTTGAAACCTGTTTGGCTTACATTGGGGACGACTTTTTAGAACTTGACCCAGCTATAAACGAATCCAATGTCGAGCTTGAAACGGCAGATTACATAGACACGCCTCCATGTGTGTCTTGATTCGAGGAATTACCCCCACTTTCATCCATACCCGCCATACCATCCCTAGAACTCCCACCAGCATTTGAGTTAAAACCTCAACCAAACTCACTAAAGTACATCTTTTTGGAATCCCGCAGTACCCTACCAGTCATAATTGCCTCGGACTTAACGCCTATACAAGAGGAGCAATTGACTGAGGTTCGCAAGGCCCACAAGGGAGCCATAGGATGGACAGTGGCCGATTTAAAAGGTATTGACCCTTCCATTTGCATGCATCGCATCCATTGTAAAGAGGCTGCTAAGCCTACACGAGAAATGCAACAGAGATTGAATCCCAACATGAAGGAAGTGGTTAAACAAGAGGTAGTAAACCTGCTAGATGTAGGCATTATCTACCCAATCTCAGACAGTAAATGGGTGAGCCCTACACAAGTCGTACCAAAGAAGTTTGGGATCACTATGGTATTAAACGATAAAGGAGAATCCATTCTTACTCGCACGTCTACTGGTTGGCGAGTCTGCATTGACTACCGCAAGCTAAATGCCATGACAAGTAAAGATCACTTTCGTTTTCCCGTCATCGATCAGATCTTGTAGCGTTTAGCTGGTCAAAACTACTATTACTTTTTGGATGGCTACTCCAGCTACAATAAAGTACCTGTTTACCCCGAGGACCAAGAGAAGACAACTTTAACCTGCCCTTTTGGTACATTCGCCTACAGGAATATGCCGTTTGGGTTGTGCAATGCACCTTCCACCTTTTAAAGGTGTATGATGTCTATCTTTTTAGACATGATAGAAAATTTCCTTGAAGTATTCATGGATGACTTCTCCGTGTTTGGTTCTTCATTCGAAGACTGTCTCTCAAATCTAACCCCTGTGCTTAATCGCTGTCAAGAGACAAACCTAGTACTTAGTTGGGAAAAGAGTCACTTCGTGGTCCAACAAGGGATCATGTAAGGACACATAGTCTCCAAAAGAGGAATAGAAGTGGATAAGGCTAAAGTTGATCTTATCTCTAAACTACCACCACCCACAACCGTGCGACAAATCCGCTCATTCTTAGGCCATGCTGGATTTTATAGAAGGTTCAACAATGATTTCTTATAAATCTTGAATCCCCTCTGCGATCTTCTTGCTAAGGAAGCTACATTCGACTTTGATGAGAACTATATGTGTGCCTTCGAACAACTCCGAGATGCTTTATCCTTCGTACCGATCATGCAGTCGCCAAACTAGGCTATACCATTCGAAATCGTGTGTGACGCCTCTGATTATGCTATAGGAGTGGTATTTGGACAAAGAGAGAACAAAGTCCCCCATGCCATTTACTATGCCAGTAAGACTCTAAACGATGCTTAGATGAACTATAGCACCACCGAAAAAGAGATACTGGCAGTAGTTTTTGCACTGGATAAATTCAGATCATAGATACTAGGATCTAAGGTGATTTTCTACACTAACCATGCTTCTCTTAGGCATCTCCTGGCTAAGAAAGACATAAAACCCCATCTGATTCGCTGGATCCTGCTTCTATAAGAATTTGATCTAGAGATCCGCAACAAGAAGGGCACTGAAAATTCTATAGCCGATCATCTATCCCGACTCTTAATCTAGTCCTCCACTGACCACGTTCCTGTATGAGACTCATTCCCTAACGAGCAACTGTTCTCGGTCATAACTATCCAACTGCCCTGATTCGTAGATATAATCAACTATTTAGTGGTGGGTCGCATCCCAAACGATTGGTCCAAACAACAAAAAGACCGGTTTTTCTCACAAGTTATGTACAACTTATGGGAAGAGCCAGAGCTTTTTAAATATTGCGCAGAACAAGTCATACAACGATGCGTACCCGAGGATGAGGTAGAAATCATTCTCCGATTCTATCACTCATTACCATGTGGCGGACACTTTAGTGGTAAGAAAACCGCGGCCAAAGTATTTCATAGCGGATTCTACTGGCCGACACTCTTCAAAGATGCCCATGACTATTGTAAAAGATGCATGAGATGCTAGCAGATTGGCATAACGACATCCAAGGACATGATGTCTCTGAACCCAATCTTAATTGTTGAAATCTTCGATGTTTGGGGCATCGACTTTATGGGACCATTTCCACCATCGTTTGGATGTGAATACATTCTTGTAGCAGTTTATTATGTATCCAAATGGGTTGAAGCCGTAACCACCAAATCGAATGACCACAAAATGGTGGTCAAATTCTTACAAAGTAATATATTTTCTCGATTTGTTCTCAAATTCTTACAAAGTAATATATTTTCTCGACGGTGGAACGCACTTTTTGAACAAATATTTTTCGTCCCTACTCTGACGATACTCGATCCAACATAAGGAATCCACCCCCTATAATCCACAAACCAATGACCAAGTCGAAGTATCAAACAAGGAAATCAAGAATATTCTAATGAAGACCGTTCCTCCTGATAGAAAAGATTAGTATAAAAGACTGGATGACGCCCTTTGGGCATATCGTACTGCATACAAAACCGCAATTGGAATGTCCCCATATCGTTTAGTCTTTGGAAAGCCCTGCCACCTTCCAGTTGAGCTAGAACATCGAGCATATTGGCCTGTCAAAACATCTAACTTCGACATGCCCAATGCGGGCAACTATCGCCGATTACAGCTCAGTGAGCTAGAGGAACTACGCAACGAGGCATATAACAACACCAAATTTTATAAAGTACGAATGAAAGCCTTCTATGATAAACATATTTATAGGAAAACGTTTGTGCCCAATCAAAAATTCTGGTTGTTCAACGCCAAGCTACGTCTGTTCCCTCAAAAACTCCACTCTCGATGGGAAGGCCCATATACGGTGACCCGTGTCTAACCACATGGGGCCTGTCAGCTGCTCAACCTAAAAACTTGCAACTACTTGCATGTCAGCGGGCAAAGGCTTAAACCCTATATAAAAGGCATATTAGTAGACCCGGCAATCGAATCCATACACCTATCCGATCCAATCCCGTCAGTCGAGTAATCGGCTCGCCAAGTCTGGCTGAAGACATTAAACTTAGCCTTGTCTGGGAGGGACCCTGAGGTATTTCAAATAATTAAGGGCACTCCACCAATGAGGACATTGATGTGTTAGATTTGGGGGGAGTGAAAGAAAGCAAAACCTCAAAAAACAAAAACAAAAAAAAAAAATTGGTCCGAAAATGATAAATTACTCTCTTGACTGAGTTTTCCTCTTCGCACGCCGAGGTTAAATGGATCGTGTGCCCAGCTCCGGTTAGCGAGCGCCGTTTCAAGGCAAGAGTCTCTATGTCTTGAAACGTAGAGCTGAAGGATAAGGATTCTGTAGATGTTGTCTCAAGAAAAGTTGTTGCGGGCTTGTTGAGCACTACAACACACGTTTCTAGGTGTATTAATATTCCCAACGTTGACATATCTCCAAAGAGGTCAAGTGAGGGATGAGTAAACCCACTGGATGGGTTGAGACTCCTCTCCATGGCTTTGCAGACACATCCAGTCGTAATGTCCCGAGATATTGGCTTAATCAATCCGAAGACCAGATTGAGGAAGTACTACAAAGAGTCTAACTCTTGGGAATCTGAGTCTAAATGACCTATCTTCTGCTATGTTAGAGTAACAAAGCATTCAGTGTGGAGATGTATGGTGTCCGCACGTAAGGCCGTTAGTTTCGATGATTTGTTTGGGCCTATTGAAATTCTAGAAATTGTTTTCATGCTTAGAATGTTAGGAGCGATAGTTTCTCGATTTTCATAATTTTAAACTTAGGTTTTTATTTTATTTTTTAACCGTCTAGACAGAATTCCCATTATCTAGATACCATGTCACACAACGGTTTAAAAACTCAAAATTAACGTGCAAGCATCCCAAGCGTCACCGTCCAGACGGGACTACAACTGTTCGGACAGAATCTTAAAGGTCAGCCAGTATGCATCCATCACCCATCTTATCACATTCAAATCGTCGAGACGGAATTCCAATCGATGTTGCCTCAGAAAGTCGTGAGAATTAATACTGCACAGAACCGTTGGGACCGCGTCACGACAGTACAATACCGTCTGGACGGTGGTCATTTCCGTTCGGATGCCCCGTGGCTTGAAAACCTCTCACCACCCCTCAAAATCCTCACAACTAACTCTCCACCTCTCTTATAACTCTCTCTCTCTCTCTCTCTCTCTCTCTCTCTCTCTCTCTCTACCTCCCCTGACTAACAATGTCTTACTCACCAAAAAAGAGATCTCGAGCCAATCGCAGCCAACATCAAGACTAAGGCCAGCAACGGAAATATGCCCAAGTTCCATCCGGCCTTTGTCTCACCCTAGAAGTGCATCACATGATGTAATCCCCAGTTCATGACTCCTTCTTCTCTGAGTGCTCTGAGGCCCGGCTTAGCATCGACATCCTCAACGGACGCTGATTGGGAAGTCTTTTTTGGTCCCTTCCCTCCGTCGGTTCCTCACGTCATCTAGCTCTTCTATCAAAACCTACATCGGGAGGTCCACCACGACCACCTTGGCCAACAGGTCGAGATCCTATCCACCAACGTCGATGGATACGACGTTGAGATTGACCCCCACCGACTCCCTAACGTTCTTAACATTTTTGGCACTGAGGAAGACAAGCTCAACGATGACTGTGACCTGATCTCAGATGGCATCACACTCCCAATGATGGCCCGGGATGTCTCCAGAGGGCGCTCACCTTACGGAGATCTCTTCGCCTACCACGGAGAGCTTGTCACCGAGCTATGGTTCACCGACATCATCCTCAACGCCAAGATCTTTACCATCTCCCACAAAGATGAGCACCATAACGAAGCCCTCCGCACACTCTACGCTCTCTACCGAAATCGCCAGTTGTCCATCCTTGAGGTCATGACCGCTCAAATGGGATGATTTCTTGACCGTCCATGCCATCATCTCCTCTATGCCAACATCATCACTCCCTACGTAGCCCGAGCCACCAACAACAACCTTATCCCTTTCCTCATCTTGCCCACTGATCCCACCGACACTCACATCACCATCTACCAATAGCGTGCCTGGATGAACATTATCGTTGCTCTTCGGGGTGGACCTGCACAGCCCGCCCAACAACCAGACGACCAGGAACACATCGAGCCGCATCCCAGACACTCACCCCAACCCACCGAGCCCTCCACCTTTGGTCCACCCGAGGACTCGGAGTCGCCATGGATTTTCACCTGTGGTGACTACGAGGCTATCCTCGCCGGCTAGTAGGAATTGCGAGCCGAATCCCAACACCTCCGAGCCGACAACTAATACCTCTGTGACAGCCACCGTCGCCTTGAGGATCACCAAGTTGTCCAAGAAGAATATCTCCGGTGGATCATGGCAGCCATGAACATCCACCCTCCACTTCCCCCACCACAGTAACCACCGTTCACGTAACCCTACCTTAGGTCAAAACCACACCACGTGCACCCATCCTAGGTCACGCTGAACCCACCCACCTCTTAAAATAACAACAAGCTCAGCCCCCACAAACCTCCATAATCTCCTTTGGCCCTCCCTTACACTGCCCTTGACCCTCACTAACCCGTCACCATCTATCGCCCAGACCTAAAACCTAGCCTCACCTCACCCTGCATCAAAAATCCAGCCACCCGCTTCAGCATACACCTCCCCTCCATTTCCATCACCAAATACACCCCTCCCCCAAAACCTTTTTTCTTTATTTTTTTTCTCTTTTCTTTTCTATTTAACATCATATTCCTTCACACATGCCCTTGGCCCGAATTTTGTACTCTTTTATATGTAATCAAATAAACCATGGAATAAATTGTAGTATTTAGTTTATGTGTTCATGTCTGTTGCTACCTTTATTCTAGCAATGATCTTTACCTGCTTTATCTATATACATGTGGCATTTTATTTAACTATGCAATTCAGTAAGTTCCAACATGTTGGACAAAATAAACAAATGCTACAAAGATTGGTAATTTTTCTTTCCATTTATCTTAACCTTATTTTTATCCAATGAGGACATTGTACAGTTTAAGTAGGAGGGTGAGAGAGTTACCAATATAAAAATCAACAAAAAGGTTTTTCTTTTCGTTTAATGGTATGTAAATTTTTTGTGGCAATATGTTGTCTGAAAAAGTTAAAAATAAAATTGTAAACAATATATTTTTAATGAGAAAAATAAGAGTCAATTTTTGAGCTTCCAAAATTTTTAATTGAATAATGACTAAAACCGAACCACCTGGTATTCTCTTTGCACACTTGATTAATTATTTAACTAGCATGGCAATGTATTTTGATAGAAAGGATAATTAAAAAGACAGAAATGATGAAGACTTAACCCTTAGTAAGTTTTTGAGTCTTATCTTTTGTTCTGAGGGAATTTTTACATCTACTCATAAATGATATCCTTATCTTCAACCAAAATTGTTGTGAATCTCGTTATTTTTATTTTTGACTGAAAAATTAAGAATATGCACTTTATTACACTTCTGAAAAACTGTATTAAATTTTGGGAAAGGATATTAGGCTATCTTTGCATTTTGGAGTCTGTTCGTTTCTTCATGAAAACATCATCCCTAGGCCCCCACTTTGAGTCTTATATGTAAAAACAAGCCTGTTTTTTTTTTCTAATACCTCAATAAGCTCCAAAAGGATTTATTTGAATATATGGTAATTAGAAATGATTCGGACTTACAAAAGAAGAAGTGACAGCCAGAGATATTGTTTTCTACATGCCTAAAAGAGGCGTAGCAGTAATTCAACAGTGATACTCATTTTTCTATGGTCTTTAAAAAAAGCTTAATTAAAAAAAAGAAAAATGTATATAAATATATAAATAAATATTTATCAAAGAGCGGCAAAAATGTGAAATAGACAACTTTGACAGTTTGATACAATAATGGTGAGGTAATGACACCACATTGTTGTTGGAGCAGGCACAACAGAAGTATAAAAATAGTTTTTGTTTGTGCGTTTTTCATGAAAAATGAACGAGTATACAAGAAGATTAGAACTATACCGAACGAAACTGTGTTGTAAAGTTTCTAGAGATTCCAATCTGTCAGCGAGACGACC
>JAULLG010568565.1:0-10102 GCA_035668355.1 Sarracenia leucophylla
TGGTGACAGCTTTGGTAAGGATATCGGCTAGTTGATCTTCAGACTTCACAAACGGAAAAACAATGATTCCGGCTTCAAGTTTTTCCTTAATGAAGTGTCTATCAATTTCCACATGCTTCGTCCGATCATGTTGGACTGGATTGTGAGCAATCTCTATAGCAGAAGTGTTATCACAATACAACTTCATTGCCTCATCAGAACGAACACCCAAATCATTAAGCAAGTTTCTCAACCATAGCAATTCACATACTCCAAAAGCCATACCTCTATACTCAGCTTCTGCACTTGACCTTGCTACCACCGGTTGTTTTTTACTCCTCCAAGTCACAAGATTACCCCCCACAAAAGTAAAGTATCCTGATGTAGATTTTCTGTCGTCAGCTGAACCAGCCCAATCTGCATCAGTGTAACCTTCTACCTTCAAGTGATTATTCTTAGTAAACAACAACCCTTTACCCGGAACAGACTTTAAATATCTCAATATGCGTTCTACAGCATCCATGTGAGGTTTACGAGGATCATGCATAAACTGGCTCACTACGCATACTGAATAGGCAATATCTGGCCTAGTATGGGACAAATAAATTAATTTTCCCACAAGTCTCTGGTACCGTGCTTTATCGGTAGAAGTTGCATCCAAGCAATTAAACAACTTGTGATTCTGTTCAATAGGAGTATTCGCAGGTTTACATCCAAGCATACCTGTTTCAGTTAACAAATCAAGAATGTATTTTCGTTGAGATAAGAAGATACCATTCTTTGAGTGGGCTATCTTGATTCCAAGAAAGTACTTTAAATCTCTAAGTTGTTTCATTTCAAATTCTAAGGCCAAGTGTCGTTGTAAGCTCTCAATTTCTTCTTGATCATCTCATGTCACCACCATGTCATCAACATATATAATCAAAGTAGTAACCTTACCCATCTGATACTTTAAAAACAAAGTATGGTTCGAGTTGCTTTGTTAATACCCGAAACTCTTCATAGACTTGGTAAATCTACCAAACCAAGCTCTTGGAGACTGTTTTAACCCATACAATGTCTTTTTTAGTTTGCACATCATTGTAACATCTGAGTATTTCTCCACATTTGGAGGGGGATCCATATACACTTCCTTTGTAAGGTCTCCATGCAAAAATACATTTTTTACATCAAACTGAAGAAGTGACCAATCTCGGTTCGCCACCAAAGACAGGAGCACTCTCACTATATTAAGTTTGGCAATGGGTGCAAAAGTATCTTGGTAGTCAATCCCATAAGATTGCATGTATCCCTTCGTAACCAATCGAGCTTTGTACCTTTCAATAGTCTCATCTGCTTTTTGCTTGACCGCAAAGATCCATCTACATCCCACGCTTTTTTTTCCTTTTCGATAGAGTCATAAGTTCCTAAGTATCATTTTTCTCAAGTGCTCCCATTTCTTCTGCCATGGCTTGAGTCCATCTATCATTTTCTAGAGCTTCCTGAATTTTACTAGAAATATAATCAGATGATAATTGCAGCACATAAGATGCATACGACTTGAGCAGTTTTTGACAAGACATGTGATTACTAATTGGATATTTAGCTTTGGACTTTAGATCAGATTCATATTTAATAGGTGGTACACCACTATTAAAACGAGGTGAAAGATGATATTGAGACACTTGAGATTTAGAAAAAAGATCATCACTAAAAGTGGAATTAGGATTAGTGGATACCTCTTAAGGAATCTCAAAAGAGGATTGGCTCAGTAGTTGTGTTGAATTGTTGGAGGCATTGTACTATCACGAGGAGCATTGTTTTAAGTATGAGAAGTCTCTAGTTCAGCAACCGATAACTCTTCCCTTTCATATGAAAAACCACCTGGTCCTGAAGAATCTTCGGATGAGGAATTGTTAAAAAAATGCCTCCAATTCTTCATAATTTATCACTTCTTTTGAATTGTCCCCCTTAAGTTTTAAATTAGGAATCGACGCCCCGTAAAAAAGTTTTTTCTCGTCAAAGGTAATATACATGGAAACATGAAGCCTCCGAGTTCCAGGATCATAACACTTGTAGCCTTTTTTTTATTGTTTTCATATCCCACAAAACACACTTTAAAGTACAAGACTCAAGCTTAGTCCATTGGCACAGATGCAAATGAACATAAACTACATACCCAAAAATTCGTGGAATTAAAAGTACTATCGGCAGAAGCGTGCAATGATCAGAAAGGGAATCTAATGTTCTTCAAAAATTAAGAACACTGGATGGCATATGATTTATTAAATAGACCACTGAATTCAAAACTTCACCCCACAAATAAATGGGAACATGACCTCCAATTAAAAGAGACTGAGTAACTTCCAAAAAATGTTAGTTTTTTTGCTTTGCAATGCCATTCTGTTGAGGAGAATTTGGGCAAATTGTTTGGTGAATAATTCCTTTAGAATACATAAATTCCATCAATTCTTTCATTATGTACTCACCATCTTTATCAGGGCAAAGGACTTTTATTGGAACACCAAACTGAGTAGTTATCATTTGGCGGAACTTGTAAAAAATTAAACAAACATCTCTCTTGTGTTTCATTTGATAAATCCAAGTCATGCGAGTGCAATCATTAACAAAAGTTATAAACCATTTCATCCCATTAAGAGTAGAAATTGGGGTCAATCCCCAAACATCAGAATGAACTAATGAGAAAGGTAAATCTGTTTTATGACCACTCAAATGAAAAGTAACACGATGGCCTTTTGCCTTCACACAAATGTCACAAACAAAATCTAAAAAATTACATCCACAAAACAAAGATAGAAATAATCTCCTAAGATAGCCAAATGAAGGATGTCACACTCTCCTATGCCATAGCCAAATTTCCTCTATTTTTGTATTCACTGAATCTCCATTTACCGTATGAGCTTGCCCCTTTTTATTAGAATATTGGAATTTGTCTTCAAGATAGTACAACCCTCCCATTTATCTACCACTGCTAATCTTCTCCCAAGTATGGATGTTTTGAAAGACAGCGTGAGTTGGAAAAAATAGAGCAACACAATTATGAGATATGGCTAAGTGATTCGCAAAGAGAATATTCCAATTTAACGATAGCACAAATAAGACATCTTTAATTTCTAATGTGAAAGATATCGGAACTGTACCAACTCCAATAACCGGAGATGATACACCATTAGTAGTGGGTATAGTGGCTTTGAAACATTTAGGGAATAAATAACTAAACTTATAATGATCACAAGTCATATGGTCTGTTACGCTAGAGTCAATTATTTAATCACTATTTCTAATAAATGACATACCAAATTTAGCAGTGAATGCAAAGGTTGTGGCTAGATTTGCTTTTGTATTAGAGTCCTCCTCCTTATGAGAAGCATTTTTACCCTTTGGATGTCACTATGGATATCTATGAAGTCGGAAGCACGTGTCCACCGTATGACCAGTACCATTATTGTGAGTACATTTTCGATCCTTTTTTGAGATGGTCATCTTTCGAAAAGCCATTACAGCCCCTTCTCCAATATTTTCTCCAAGCATAGCATCTTGGCGGTTAGATTCCGCACAAATCATAGCATAAGCCACCTGTATACCAGGAAGAGGTTTTGTAGAGAGTACACAGTCTCAAACCTCATCTAAATGAGGATCAAGACCAGCCAAAAACATATACACGTTTGAAATTAACCTTTGTGGTGTATATAGCAATATCATTGACACACTCTATAATACAGTCATCTATATCATCAAGTTCCTACCATGTTTTTTTGTAATTTGTTAAAATAAGAAATAACAGAACCTCCATTCTGGTGGATAGAAATTACCTTGCAATAAAGTTGATAGGTTTTTGACGCATCATGATCAACCGAATACATATTTTTAACTGCCTCCCATAGCTCCTTTGTCGTAGACAATCGAAGAAAGAGAGACTGAATATCTCTTGTCATTGCGTCAAGAAGCCAAGATTTGACCAAGCAGTTTTCATCTTCCCATTTTTCATACTCTTCTGACTTTTTATTTGATGGAGCAGCATTGGTACCCAAAATATAACGCCAACATTTTTTCCCACGAATTTTATTTTGGGCATTCTAAGACCACTCCACATAGTTGGTACCATCAAGCTATTCCAGAGTTATGAGAGAGGAAATTTCTTACAAATGAAGGCTAGACACAATAGTAGAAGATTTGTTCTTCTTCTATGATTTAGCACCACTTACTCCAGTCATGACCACTCATAAGAAACGATCCCTAACGGGCTAGCCATACATCATCCATATCTCTTTGCCTTTTGAACTCTGCTCTTAATCTTATGTGGCACTAAAAGAATATTTTGCAGTGGAATGATATGGACAGAAATAACAATTGTGAATACTTGACTTAGTCTAATTCCTAGAATTAAGAAAAAGAGATTGAATGAGGCTCTAATACCATATCAAATAAACACAATTGTGGAATAATTTTCTGATAATTCCATTCATCATAATTGTACAATATATTAGTACGAACATTAATAAGGAAAGAATAAAATATTACAGAAAAATATCTTACAACTATGAAATAAAATAAAATTACATGATTAAGGATATTGACCAAATCATATCCTTGATTTTAGCAATTCCAACATCTATGGAGTTACCCTGACTGTACAAGCACAATGAACACAAAATATCATATCCTTAATTTTAGCAATTCCAACATCTATGGAGTTATCCTGACTGTACAAGCACAATGAACACAAAATATAATTGGTTTAGAGAATTATACAAAGTTGAATTGGACAAATGAACTTAATATTAATAGTCTTTTTCAAGAGCTTTTTAATTTTTTTACTAATATGCCTTTGCATGAAGAGACTCTTGAGGAGTCAAATAATTGTGCTAAGTTAACATAAATTTAAGAATTAAGCCCTTTTAACTATTGATAAAAATGAAGTATTTTTATTTAGTGAACCCATGTAAGCATCCAAGTTACAATGGAGTGCTTTGATCAATCAAAAACTAACATGCGGATTTCTAATAACATGAGCTTACCATGAAAAGAACACATGTTTTATAACGCTAACTCGATTTCATTATATATGACCACCATATAATTAGGGTTAAGTTGTTCATTTGATAAAAATTCAAAAAAATTCAAAAAAATTAAAAAACTTAAATGTTAAATTAAAACAAACTCCTAGAATATTCTAATCAAACTCCTCCTACTTTTAAAATACAATAATACCTTATTCATTACTTATTTACTATCATTACCAATAATATATAATTGTTAATATTAAATATATAAAAGGGTAAAATTGTCAACTTTGAACAAAAAATAGAAAAAACTATCTTTTTATCCAAACAACCAACTTGAAAAAAGTTAGCTTAAAAGCTAAGTTACCAAACAACCCACTTTGAATCTGATGGAGATATGAGATTCAAGGCTCGCCCCGTGATCCTAGAGCATGGCCCATGTAGTCATTAGGATAGGGCCCAGCGAAAAGTAAACGATCTAGATGAGTAGAACCCATTGAGTCGATCATCGCTTCATGTTGATTGGTAAGTAACATCCTGGTATGGAATTCTGGGCCGACCAGCTATATGAAGCTGATCAGTCAATCTGGGTGCGTGTTTCACAAGCACGTGACCCACAAGAGAATCATAGAAGATACTCTCCTAATGGTCTATACATAGTTTGTTAGCCACGTGTCTATATATTCACTACGGTATAAAAAGGCAGTTACAGAATGAATCGAGTAAGCACATTTTCAAAAACCCTAGCGACCGTTTTTTTTCTTTGGTTTTTAGTTTCCTTTTTCCTTAAGCTTGGGCTATTACTAATTTGATCGTTGAAGAGGGCCCACAAAAAGCACCACCGGTGACCTTGTCAAACATTCTTCTCTATTATTTCAGCTCCACATCATTCTTGGATGGACCAAATAAGATCTCACACCATCATTTGGCGTCGTCCGTAGGAAATCGTTCAGTCACCCTCCTTTGGGTACAACGTTTCAATCTCTTTGATGTTTGAATCGCCCTATGGTCCACACAAGACCTATGACGAAGGAAGTTGATCGTCTCAACTTGGTGAACTAGGACCCCCAAGTGGTACCGCCAGCCAACCCTATGTAATAACAACTTCACTAACACACCCAAGGGATTTTTCAGTTGGTCCAGCAAAACTAAGAGCTCTTATAGTAAGTTTGAGCCCACACAAAGCCTCTTCCAACTCTAAGGGATTGTTTTCATGACAACCAACAACCTCGCAGAAATGGAGGTCGGCCAGAAGTATTAGCTAACCCCCTGAAAAGAGTTAGAGAGAATGTCCAGAGAGATGAGTCGGAGCAGAAACCAACAACCTTCAAAATTTCTAAGAATTCAAAGAAGAAGTGGCAAGTAGAACCTACCCAGAACCATCAGAGGCTTATACAATCGTCAACAAATAATTACGAGAGGTAAGAACCCAAATAAAGCACATGATGCAAGTCATTACGGGCAAAACACCCTCCACTCTTGATGTCTTGGTGCACAAATCAGAGTCTTCATTCATGACCACTATAATGGAAACTACATTACCATTGAAATTTAAAATACCTCAAATTGATCTATTTGAAGGAACTACTAACCCTTTAGATCATTTGATTGCATACAAGTCTATGATGTACCACTATGCGGTCTCGAAGATGATAATGTGTAGGGCCTTCCCCACTACTCTTAAGGAATCTACACGGGATTGGTTTGCTAAAATAAAACCTGAATCAATCCAGTCCTTCACGTAGTTGAGCTAGCTATTTGTGAGTCATTTTATTGCCACGCAAAGGCACCAAAAGCTGGTGACCTTGTTTTTAAACATCAAGTAGAACAAGGGAGAAACCTTCTAGGGGTACGTTAACCGATTTAATCACGAAGCCTTACAAATGGATGAGGTGGATGATAAAATAGTAATGACTGCCTTCGTAGGCGGCCTATTGCCCTCTCGTTTCCTCTTTTTCTTATCTAAAACACCATCAACAGACATGACATAGCTCATGCTCAAAGCCTAAAAGCACATGAATGTTGAGGATGCCTTGGAAGCAAGGCGCTCCAAGGTGTTAGAAGAGTCCTAGAAGCCGGAAAAAAGGCAGAGAGATTCAGATCCAAAACCCACCAAAAAGTTTGCTGGTCAAGAATGAATGAAGAGCCCTGAGCAGCTTTATAGGCGCCCCAAGAAGCCCAAGTTTAAAAACTATACATCCTTAAACTCCTCACTGGAACAAGTTCTACTCTTCATAAAGAGCGATCATATTGTTAAGTGACCCGAGAAGCTAAAGACCTCACCCATGAAACACTCTAAAAATTGGTATTATCAGTTTCACGAAGATCATGACCACGACACAAAAGATTGTTTCGACCTGAAAAAGCGAATAAAGAAGATGATCAAGGAAGGAAAATTAGATTGTTTCCTAGCCAATTAGTGAGGGGCAGACGTTGACAGCCATATGAACGACCAAGCATACAATGAGCATCCCCCGCTTGAGCTACAAAATGATGGTCGGGATAACAACTGTGACAGAAGGTAGGATGCCCTCATTTGGAAATTCGAACTATAGGAGGTTCGTAGGAGAAGAAACCACAGGTTTAGCCAGGAAGGCCCACGCAAAAAGTTTGAATAACGTCCAGGAGGCTCAAGTGACCAATTCACTTGGTCAGGAGGAAGAAGGGTGAATGCGCATTCCATTACCTTCTCCAGTGAGGATGACAAATATTTTCAGCACCCACACGATGACCCGCTGGTCATCAACATCCTGATTAGTAACCATATGTTTAGGAGAATAGTGGTTGATACCGATAGCTCAAATGACATCTTGTTCATGATCTCTTTCAACCAGATGAGAATTGGGTGCGACAAGTTGTAACAACTGACCACCCCCTTGTGGGTTTCTCATGAGAAAAATTTATACCCTCTGGGAACCATATAGTTACATGTTATGATAAGAGATGGCCAATCCAAAGTTTCCGGAATGTTAACATTATTAGTTGTGGACACCTCTTCAGCCTATAATCTCATTCTTAGCAGAACGACCTTGAACCGGTTTCAAGCTGTGGCCTCAACATATCATCTGATGATTAAATTCCCTGGGAGTCAAGAAATAGGATACGCAAAAGGAGACGAAGTATCTACTAGGGAATGTTATGTAACCTCCCTCAAAGGAAGTAGTAGTAAAAGACTTTAACCATTGAAGATATCGAACAATGCCCCGAATAACCTTAAAAATGACCAGAACTGGCTGAAGACCTGAAGAGGTCAACATAGACCTACCAGACCTGAAAGGTACATCAAGGTCGGTTCTCAACTAGTCGATTCTCAATTTATTTCATCTCATAAGGGAGTTTTCGCATGGATCAATGAGGAGATGCCTGTATTGACCCGAATATCATGGTGAACCGCTTGAATGTGGACCCAAAAATGAGACTAATTAAACAAAAACAAAAGGAGTTTGCTCAGCAGAGACATGAAGCTATATTGAGGAAGTAAGCAAGCTCAAGTCAGTTGGATTCATCAGAGAAGTAACCTACCCTGAATGGCTCGCCAATGTTGTCCTGATAAAGAAGGCTAGCAGGAAATTATGAATGTGTATAAAATTCACCGACTTGAACATAGCTTGTCCCAATGATAGCTACTCGTTGCCCAAGATAGACCTATTGGTATACTTTACAACGGGACACAAGATGCTCAGCTTCATGGATGTATTATTGAGATATAATCAAATCTTGATGCACGTATTAAATCAGGAAAAATCTTCATTCACAACACCTAGAGGGCTCTTCTGCTACAGGGTCATGTCATTTAGCCTGAAAAAGTATGGTCTACTTATCAATTCCTGGTCAAGTCTATGCTCAAGAAGCAGATAGGAAGAAACATGGAGGTTTACGTAGACAACATGTTGGTCAAAAGAAAAAAAGTTGACCAACATATAGCTAACCTGGAAGAGGTATTTGGGATGCTGAACAGACACGGGATAAAGCTCAATCCCTCTAAATGTGTCTTTAGAATCTCGTTAGGGAATTTCCTTGGCTTCATGGTCGGCCAAAGAGGGATAGAGGTCAGCCCCGAAAAAATTAAAAAATCCATCATGGAGATGCAGACCCCGACTAAGACTAAAGATGCTCAACGCTTGGCAGGAAGAGTAACTGCGCTAAACCATTTTGTCTCCTTGGTTACCGACAAATGCATGTCGTTTTTTAAAATCTTAAAGAATGCCTTTGACCAGCACTCAAAAGTGATGATTTAATCCCATTATTTATATTAGGTTAATCCCGAGATGCCATTTAATATTGTGTTTTTATAGTGTTTTCTGTGTTTAGACAGGTTTTGGAGATAAAATGAAAAATGACAACAAAACAGTAATAAAATAAGCAAACAAGTGAAACAAGACTGAAAATTGAAGAAAATTCCAAGACCAACATCAACCGTCCAGACTCTCTGCACCCTGTTCGGACTCTAGTCGTCGACACCATCCCGACACAAGGCCATCTCAGTCAGGACTCACATCGCCGAAACCATCCGGACTACAACCGTCCGAACTCTTGTCGTTGTTACCGTCCGGACTCTCTAATTCCCCTCATTTCTGACACCTGAGTCCTTTTCGTAAAAGTCCTTTCTTCTTCTAGAATCACACTTCTGACTCCTCCGAGCCAGTATTGGAAGGTCCGAGCCTCGATGAAGAGCTACCGACAATAGCTGACAACAACTCGAAGATGGTTTCTACCCCGACCATGTGTAGCTAAGGTCTCTTATCTGCCCCGGGTTCTGATGAAGCCCGAGTTTGGTAATTTAGGAGTAGATTAATTTTATTATTTTATTTTAGCCTTTTGTAATAGATTAGTTATGTAACTATTTTAGTCCACGACATGTTTGCTCGTTGGAAAATATTCTTCATCTAATTTAATTAATATTCCATTTAATCTTTCTGTGATTATATTAAATGTGAGTTGCATAATTGTGTTTTAATTGTTAATCAAAGATTAAAAATGAGATATTCTATACCATGGATAAGACGATTCGTACTCCGGACGAGTCGTGCTATAATCTTGGATAGGGTATGCCTTATTTAATATTCGAGATTTTAATTATAAACATGAGATATTTTATACTATTGACGAGACGGATTATG
>JAULLG010568673.1:0-10102 GCA_035668355.1 Sarracenia leucophylla
CAATAGATATCTTTGGAACCGTACTATAAAAGGTTGGGATGAGTACTCAATGTATATCTTTTTTGAAGTAGGGTTTGGAGACCGAGTATGTTTTGGTCAAATGTGTGGTGTGGCGAAGTCAACCTTGGTACTCTGTTTCTAGATACTTCTGCCATAGGCTAGGGATAAGGATGCTTAAGTTGCAAAATACATTCACAAAATAGCGTCTTTTGGGATATAGGGTTAAGGAGGAAAGTTCAGGATTGAGAGTTGGGTTAGCTATTTGTTCTTATGGGTCTTTTATGATTATCGTGGTGGTAGAAGTGGGGTGGATCTAGTGAAATGGAGAGAGCATCATAGCAGGAGCTTTTCGGTCAATGCTTTCCATGGCAGTGTTTCGGATAGCCATAGTGTGTCATTCCCATAGAGAAGTGTCTAGAAAAAGAAAGCCCTTTCAAAGGTGGCTTTCTACGATTGGACTGATGTTCATTGGAAGATTCTCACGATTAATAATCTTATTCAGAGAGGGCACGTGCTGACTAATTGGTGTTGTTTGTGTAAGAAAAGGGAATATGTACTCACCTCCTTATCCATTGTGATTTTGTGAGGGAATAATTGGGTTTTGTTTGGATCTTATTCGGGATAGATTTAGTTTTTAGGAAGGATGTGGCCGGGATGTTAAAGGGTTGGAGGGGATGAAAAAAGAAGGGCTAATGGGAAAACTCATTAGATATAGATGTGTACTAGTAGTCCTAATCTAAGAAACCAAGCGTGAGTCCATTGATATTACAGTTGTTAAAAGTATTTGGGAGTTTGTCAATTGTGGTTGGGTGGGGGTTGAAGCTGTTGGGAAGTTGGGTGGCCAATTATGTATATAGGATAAATCATCTTGTTTTGTTGACCATAGTGAGATAGATAGAAACTTCATCATCCTTCCTGGGTTATTTCAAGGATCCTTCAAATGTGTAATTAGAAATGTCTATGGGCTAGGAACACCAGCTACAAGAGGGGAAGTTTGGGATAAGTTGAAATCATCAAAAGGTTCCTTATAAGTCCATTGGTGCCTGGGGGGGGGGGGCGACATCAACGAAATTATATCTACTAGTGAGAGAAGGGCTTGCAATAGGGAGAATCCCGACATGAGAGCTTTCAAGTCACGGACAGGGGATATGCTCTTAGAGGACATCCCAATGGTAAGTATGGCATATACATGGTCAAACATGTAAGTTTCCCCTGTTTGGAGTAGGTTGGACAGATTTTTACTAAGTTATAAATAGCTAAGTACCTTTAAAATTCAACAACATAATCTGCCAAGATCCTTATCAGACCACTGCCTTATCCTCCTATCAGATGATAACCATGATTAGGACCCACTCCTTTTAAATTGTTCAATGTTTGGCTAGGGTTGGTCTCTTTCAAAGAGCTTGTACATATGGTTTGGGTGGAGGAGGAGGTAGTGGTTGGGCTAGGTTCAAGCTGCATAGGAAGCTTCAAATACTAAGAGGGGAAATTAAGATATGGACGGTTGAAGTGTTCGGAAAAGTTGGGAAGAGTATAACAAAAACTGAAAGAGGATCATGGCTATTGAAGTTGAGGAGGAGGTTCAAGCCATCCTAAGTGGTAGATCCTCATGAGAAGAAGAGCCTCAGAGCTGTATCATGGATGCCACATAGAAGGGAAGAAAGTATATAGAGGCAAATGTCTAGGTAACCATGGTTGAGGATGTGAGATAGGAACACTGCTTATTTCCATGCAATGGCTTCTAGAAGGTATAGAAGAATCTTTTTAGGCCTGATTAATCAAGGGAGAAGAATCCTCACACTGCCCAAGGATATTAGAGAGGTTGTTGCCAATTATTTCATTGTTTTGTTCCTAGAAAGCAATTATGAGAGACCAAGCTTTGTGAACCCCAATATAACGTCTTTACAACAAGACTATAACATGACCGTTGAAGCTAAATTCATAGAGGATGAGGTGTTTAGAGTGATTGTAAGTTGTGGTGGAGCCAAAGCCTCTGGGCCAGATGGGTTTACACTTATGTTTTTTTCAAGAGTTTTTGGAAACTGCTGAAAAAGGACATTGTGGAGTTATGAAAGAATCCCACTCAAATGGCAAGTTACTAAAAGCCATTAATTCATCCTTTATTTCTCTCATACCAAAGGTTAAGAACCCCTAATCCTTAGGAGACTTTAAACCTATTATCTTAGTGGGATCCTTTTACAATATCCTCCCTAAAGTCTTGGCTACTAGACTCAAATAGGTAATCTCTCAAATGGTAGGTGAGAAACAAACTGTATTCATATCTGGTAGAAACATCCTTAATGGTATTTTGATTTTCAATGAGGTAATAGATGGATGGAAAAAGAAGAAGAGGAAAAGACTAATTATGAAGTTAGATTTCTAAAAGGCCTATGATTGTGTCAGTTGGGATTTCCTGCGCAGGATTACACACCTGATGTGCTTTGGGCAAACGTGGATTAGCTGAATAATGGAGTGTGTCACAACCTCATCTACTACAATTCTTGTCAATGGATCTCCCACTAGGTCAGTGAAGTTAGCCAGGGGCCTAAGGTAGGGAGACCCTTTATCCCTCTTTCTGTTCAACCTTATGGTGGAATAAATGCCATGCTCAACACAGCCTTGAGCATGAGACTAATTATGGGGTGTGAAATAGGGATACAGAAGCTGAAAATTAGTCATCTACAATTTTCCAATAACACTATCATCTATGTAGTGCCATTAGAACCTGAGGTGAGAATGCTGAAGAAGATCTTGAGAGGTTTCGAACTGTGATCTGGGTTAAAGGTGAACCATGCCAAGATTGTGATTGTTCGTGTGAAGGTGTCTATGTCCACTCATACTCGAGTAGCTTAGTCCCTCAACTGGAAGGTTGGAAACCTTCCTATGAAATATTTGGGAATGCTCATAGGGACCAATCCCAGACTTGGAAAACATTAGGGACCAGTGATCATGAAGTATAAGATGAAATTGAACCCTTAGAAGAAGAAATTCATATCTATATTAGGGAGATTACAGCTCATAAAATCTAACTTAGCTTGCCTACCCATTTACTACCTATCCTTAAAAAAAATGCCCCAATGGGTAACCAAGCAAATTATAAAGATCCAAAGGAGATTCTTGGGAGGAGGGATATCTCTATCAAACCTGTCAGCTTGGTAGATTGGGAGACTATCACCCAAAGCTTTGAGCATGGGGGCCTTGAAGTCTCGGATCTTAACCTATGGAATGAGGCTTTTCTATTAAAGTGGTGGTGAAGGTTTAGGCAGGATAGGAATATCCTGTAGAGGAAGGTCTTGTGCAGCAAATACCCTGGTCAAGATTCAATGTGACTACCCAAGAAATTGGACAACTGTAGGTACTCTATAGTGTGGAAGGATATCTTGGTTATAGGGTCAGCTGATAGTAGCCTCTGCCAAGCTTTTAGGGGGAACTGTCAGCCAAAATTTGGGGATGGTGCTCTCATTAGCTTTTGGAAGGATGCCTGGGTAGGTGGGGAGCCTTTAGAGTCAAAGTTCCCGAGGTTGTTGTCTCTATCCACTCTATAGGAAGCCCCTATCCAACTCTTCTGGCTAGGGTAGGTTCTAGGAGGTACATGGGATCTAAAGTTCTGGAGGAATCTATTTGAATGGGTAAAGGATAATCTTATTAAGCTGTTGTCTCTCATCAGGCCTCTTTAGCTAAGCCCAACGCAGGAGGATGCCTTGGTTTGCACTAAGTATGGCAAGTTTTTTCTCAAAGCTTTTTGTGCCACAACAATGGCTCTAAATCATATTCCTCCATCTCATGCCAACAAGGTATAGGTTGAGTATGCCCCACCAAAAGTCCAATTCTTTTTGTAGCTAGCATTGCAAGAGAAGATTGTTGGAAGAGATTTATTAAGCAAGTGGAATATCTCATCCCTTACCATGTCACTACTTCGTGTGTTCTTTAATGAACAACCTGAGTCTTACTCCCATGTTCTAATTCATTTCCTTTGGGTGTGGAAGGTTTAGTGCTACGACATGGAATAGTGGGGTTGGGGTTGGGGGGTTTGGGTCTACCCAAGTAATCTTTATGGGCTTTTAGTTTGGGGGAAAGGTATGGATAAAGGTGGACTAAAAAATAAAATCTAGACCATGATCTTTTATGTCGTAATATAGTCCGTTTGGTTGGCTCATAATAATGTCATTTTCAATCAAGTGAACTTAACACATGCGGAGGTTACTGAGAAGGCTAAATATAAAGATGCAATGTATATTAAAGCATATATTGACCCTAATGCTTGGTCCATGGAAAACTTTATCTACAACATTGAGGCTGTCCAAAGATCAAACTTCCCCCTGGTTAAACATGCCCAGAACAATGCTACTACCTTGGGTGTGGTGGCTACTACTGATGTGAAGAGAATCTCATGTTGGGTTTAAGGTTGTGAGGTCAGTGTCAGAAGTTACTGCTAAGTGGGGTCAATCTCATTTGATCAAGGCTACTCCCTCAGTTGTGGGTTTGAGCGATTGGTGTATGATGTTGATGCCAAGTGGATCTCAGTTGTAGTTTAGTGTTGCTGCCTAGCTTGGTCTATTGTTGTGCCATGTTGTTGTTCCATTGCTGATGCCTTTTCCTAGCTTAATTAGTGTGCTACCGCACTACTGCTGCTTGAATCTCATCTCTTCCTATGAGGGCCGAGAATAGTATGCTACTACACTACTGCTGCTGTTGGACCCAACTGTGTTGTGTAGACTGGTGTAATGCTGAGGCTAGCTCAGCTTGGTGTGCTCAGCATAATTCAGCCTTCCCTAGCATAATCTTGTGCTCCGGGTGCAGTTTTATTAATCAGTTTTTCCCTGCTCAGTGTTGTGCTTTGGGTGGAGTTTTGCTAATCAGTTTTGCCCAGCTCAATCTTTGTTTTGTTCGATGTTAGCTTTAGCTGGTTATTTTCGTAATTACTGTATGAGTTATGATGTCACATCTCCATCCTTTTGTTGGCACCTTGCCAACAAGGGACAGGGAGGATGCTAGTTTTTGTTAGTTGGTTGCCTTTTTTAGGGTATTTGAAGCATTGTACTCGGACTTCTCTCATTGATGCTTTTCCCCACAATAAAGCTTTTCCAATTTTTTTATCAAAAATTGTGATAACATATCACTATAAGAAATTAAAATTTAGTTAATCTCTTGTCCACAAATATTTTTTAAAAAAAAATGAAAAATACATCATTAAAAAAATTACATAAAACACCATTTCAATCTCAGCAGCAGATGACATTGCCATGCAAGAAAGGAAGAAGTTAAAAGATAGGCGAGCATCTAGTTTTTATTTTTTACATTTTTTATTTGTTTTAGGAGTTTGAAATCTAAAATTATGGATATCATAATTACTTATTAGTTGAATGTTATCTAATGTTGTTTTAGCTTCTTAGACTTTTTTTTATTGACAACTTTTTTTTCTAAAGATCTATAGTATTTCATTTTCTCCATTTTGGTATATTGAATGGTACAAAAATAAAAGGGACATGCTTCTAAATATTTATATGGTGGAGATATAGTGTTGAAAATGAGCAATTATGGAGAAGAATAATAGCACTCAAATATGGTAGGAACTGCTATGATTGGCTACCTAAGGACACTACATCAAATAAGGTTTCCTTGATATGGAAATCTATCCCTGGTGAAGGCCTTAAGGACAATATAGTAGCAAAGATGTTCTTAGAAAATTGCAGGATCACAGTAAGGAATGGGGCCTTTAGCCTCTTCTGACATGACAAGTGGTTAACCTGCACCACCCTAAAAGAGAAATTCCCTAGGCTTTACTCCTTACGTAACCAAGAATTTGCCTTAGTCAAGGAGCCATATATTGCTGATCAAACTCCTGCTTATTGGAACATCACCTTCAGAAGAACGATATTCGAGTGGGAGTCTATAGCTTTTGCCTAACTGGTTCACGATATCAGGGAAGTAAAAATTGCATCAGCAATGGAGGATAGCCTTACCTGGGTTCCTGAGAAGAACAAGGGATTCTCTAGTAGATCACTATCGAGAATGTCCCTTCATGCTTTGTACCCACCAACACCTGGATTGAGTAAGTTGTGGAATCCACTCTGCCCACCAAAAGTCCAGATGTTTGTGTGGCTAGCATTTGAAGATGCGGTGGCCAGTACGGATCTCCTGATGAGATAGGGTATCCTTAGCCCCACCACATCAAGCCTATGCCAATTTTGTAACAATGAAGGAGAATCAGCCTCACATATGTTCCTATGATGTTATAAAGTATGGCTAGTATGGGTAACATTATCAACTGGTGGGGAGCCAAGTGGATTAGTCCTGAGTCCCTGCCCAATCTACTATCGATGTGGTAACATCCCTCAGGGAAAAGCCTAGCAAATAAGATTTGGAGTATTATGCCATACGCAGTTATCTAGTCCTTTTGCCTAGCAAGGAAGGAAATAGTTTTCAAGCAAAAGGAAATACATTGGAACACCATCATTAAGATAATAAAAGGTAGAGCTGGCTTTTCGATCCTATCCACTGTCAAAAGCTTACACCTCACTTTTGATGACGTTGTCCACAGGATACAAGTAGTAAAGACTCTAAATATGATGTATGTGCACACTTCAAGATTAGGAAGCTAATTGGCATAGGGGGTTGCTTTCAACAAGGATATGGTTGAGATGTTTTTTGTAGGTGTGGGCTGCTGTCAGGATGAGGCTTGGTTTTGTTTCCAATCTGGATTACTTCCTATTGATGGTTTGAAACCAGGCATTTGGCCTAAGTCTTCTATTATGCCCACTCTAGGATTGTTGTCAAGCTTACTGCACAGATCTTTCATGAATCTCATCTTGGGTGTTTGGTGCTCAGATCCTCTACCACCTTCAACTCTTGGCATTATCAGCTGTGGTTGAATTAGATGTGGATGGGTCTTTATTTTGGTTGAATAGTTAGCATTAGATAACTTTGGTTGAATAAGTTAGCAGCAGATTGTCAATTTATTCAAGCCTTTACTCTCTAAGGCAGCTTTATGGAGGCCATAGTTATAGTTACTTCTAGCTCTCTTTTTTGCTGCACAATTTATAGAGTATATGAAGGGAATCTACTGTTGGAGCCATGCAGTAGAAAAGTTTCGAAAATCGACGTCGTGATCGTAAAAAACGACATAGTGCGATTTTCATAAAAAACTAATTATCTATTTCGAGTTTTGATTTGAGATATACCTTTAGAAACTTGTTGTAAAGTTTCTAGAACCACGAAACGAGATGAACGTTGTAACCTTCTCGTGTATGACCCGAATGCACTACAACGATCACGGAGTGAGGGAACCGTATCCAATCGAGACTTTCTTCTTGTTCTTGATTTCCTCTCACACAAAATCCCTAAAGTTGCACAAAATTGATGCACAAGGGAGAGGGGGGCGATGGCTAGAGGGTTAAGGTTAGAGAGAATTTAGCTTGGAGAGATATATGAAGATATATCCCTCTCCTTAGAATCCTCCATGTATATATTTTTTCCTTCCTTAAATTTGTTTCCAAAATATACATTATATCTTAACAAAAATAAAAGGCAACAAATACTCTCCCGAGGGCCGGCCATAAGAGAGGGAAATTAGGAATTGATTTTGCCTCCTTTTTTAATATATATCTATATATCAAAAATATACTAAGTGTATATGTCATTACTATAAGGGATAAATGGAATACACACTTAACAAAATCAATCCTATTTTCACACAAACTAGGGCCGACCATTAGGGTATCTCCCCGATGTGCCACTTTGCCAATTATGCCCCCGAACATTTAATTTAATATCCCGACCATCCCGGCAAACAATCCGACGATCGAATTAAATTAAATAATAACCGAGACCAAAAAGATATTATTCCACGCATATAATGGGCTACATGATGGATCACGAGAAAGTATTAGACTCGGGCTAACCGTACGGGAAATTCGGATATCCCTAACTCTGTCCTCGAGTTAGATCATTTCTCACACGAATCAGAACTTACTCAACAAAAGGTTCGGACTGAACTCCTGGTCTTAACTCGATTATGTCTTGAGTTTCGAATTATCACTTGCACTGATATTTCTCTACGTTTAAGATATGGATTCCGGATAATTAAATTAGGTTACTGACTACCCGGTTTAATTATCCTCTTATCATCGCAGTCGCGCCGCTTAACTTATTGAGTATGCCGGATCAATCGATCCACTGGCCAGATTTGGCATAATCAAACTTATAACAAAGCACACGAAGGGGAACACCTCAACCAAAATCAGACATGGTTTTCATCAGCTAATTACTAACCATTGAACAGACAACGACAGTACCCAACCCACCAGTTACATTGATCTCAATATCGTGATCGCAACCATTGGTGACTCAAAGTACTGCACGTCACCTGAACATAATTAATCAATCACATCGAGATTAAGAGTTCGTGCAATACATGATAACATAGGATGTGAATCAATTCATATAGTCAGAACATAATTGATCATCCTACCGATCCCACTCAATACACTCGAAGTGCACTAACACATCGACCTGGAACATCAAATTCCAAGACTAGAATTCGAGCCGTTCGACCTAGCCAAGACCAACAACTATAATGATGTGCTTTAATCATACCAATAGATTGTCTGGGTCTATAGGGATTGTGAGCCTACCTGTATATTATATCAGAACGTTTGACCCGATCTTTCGCGCTTCATGCACCAAGTCAAATACTGGACAGAATATACGGACTATGCAATCACATGTCATACATACAATAAATATGAAACAGTAAATGCAAAACCTCTAAATTATTTTCTCAATAATATGCCAAAGATCAAACATAAAATACATAAAAGCATGACTTTTAAGTATATTCGATCCTAACAATCTCCCACTTATACTCAAAGCCATGTAGGTAAGCATCCGACACCTAACCCTTCTATATGGTTATCAAAGAACTTATGAGACAACGCCTCTGTAAAAGGATCTACTAGGTTCTCTACAGATCCAATCTTGGAAATGACCACGTCTCCACGCTGCACGATCTCCCAGGTGAGATAATATTTTCTCTTTATGTGCTTGCCCTTTTTGTGAACTCTTGGTTCCTTCGAGTTTGCAATCGCTCCATTTTTGTCGCAATAGAGTACAATTGGAGACTGCACTGAAGGCAACACATCCAAGTCCAGCATGAAGTTCTTGAGCCAAACTGCCTCCTTAGTTGCATATGAAGCTGCAACATATTCTACTTCCATGGTAGGGACAGCAATACAAGATTGCTTAATGCTCCTCCAACTGTTGGCTCCTCCTTCCAAGAGGTATTAGATTATCCGCCTGGTACACCAACATATACTCCCTAGTCCTTTTCAAGTACTTGAGTATATTCTTGACTGTAGTCCAATGCTCTTCTCCTAGATTAGACTGATATCTGCTTACCATGCCAACGACATAACAGATATTTGGTCTAATACGGATCGTGGCATACTTCAGACTCCCCACCGCCGAAGCATAAGGGATACCACTCATTCTCTCTATCTCTTGAGGTTCCTTAGGACACTGATCCCTAGATAAAGTGATCTAATATCTGAAAGGAAGAAATCCTTTCTTAGAATTTTTCATGTCAAATTGAGCAATTACCATGTCAATATAACGGGCTTGCAATAAGCCCAACATCCTACATGATTGATCTCGCAAGAGATTGATCCTAAGGATTTGGCCCGCTTCTCCCAAGTCCTTTATGTCAAATTGACTTGGCAACCATACCTTCACCAAAGATAGCAACCCCACATCCTTGCCGATTAGGAGAATGTCATCAACATAGATGACTATAAACACTACCTTGGTTCCATCGCGCTTCTAGTACACATAATATTCGATAGGACACAGATCAAAGTTGAAGCTTTTGATCATCTGGTCAAATCAAGCATTCCAAGACCTTGATGCTTGCTTAAGTCCATAAATAGATCATTTAAGCTTGCACAACATGTGCTTCTAGTCCTTTGCTACGAACCTGTCTGGTTGCATCATATAGATGCTCTCGTCAAGACTTCCGTTAAGGAATGTCATCTTGATGTTTATCTGTCAAATCGCGTAGTCCAGATGCGTAGCAATAGATAAGAGAATCCGAATAGACTTAAGCATG
>JAULLG010568779.1:0-10101 GCA_035668355.1 Sarracenia leucophylla
TTATTTCATTTAATGGTTCTATAAGCGCCTAGACCTGATTATAGTACATAGACACTATTTCAGTTTCCATAGCTTTTTGTCACAAATCTACTTCCTCGTCTTGAAGAGCTTCATTGTAATCCCGCGGTTCGGTATCATGTTCTTCTGGGATCATGTTGTAAGACTCTCCTAAGAACATGAACCTCATGGGTTGTCGAATTGTGACATCATGGTTTCCCACATCGAAATGGGAGAAGGAGTTCCTGGGCTATAAAAGTAAAATCATGACCCTTATAAGTAATGAGGCCTTTTCCTAAGTGATCAAAATTTTATAAGAACTCCGTGATTAAGCGTGCTTGAGCGGGAGCTATTCTGGAATGAGTGACCCCCCTGGGAAGAACAAAAACGTGAGGGCTTTGCCCAAAGTGGAGAATATCGTTGCATATGAAGGGTCGGGTTGTTACATGAACAATCCTCCCAATATGATGAAGATCTCCTATGTACTCATGATAGGTAGTATTTCATATCGTACATAAGGTTTATTATCCGATTGTACTATATATTCTTTCCTATTCTCTTCTAGAACAATCTATGACCGAAGCTTATGGTTTATTACATAATCCTCTTCCAAGAATCTTGTATTCATATTAACAAATACCCCCAGACTCTCAGGATTATAAAACAAACCACCATTAGTTCCTCTGGGGTACCCTACAAAGAATCTGACCTCTGTCTTTGGTTCTACCATACTTACATCGCCCACCAGCACGTGTGTTGGGTAATCCCATATCTTGAGATGTTTAAGACTTAGCTTTCGTACTGTCCACAACTCCATAGGGGTATCGGGAACAGCCGTAGTAGGTACAAAATTTACAATGAAAATCGCTGTCACTAATGTAAAACCCAAAACGAATGTAGTAAATTCAAAAAACTCATCATGTGCCTTACCATATCCTTAAAGGGCTCATTCCTCCTTTTTGCTACACCATTTTGAATGAACCAGTTTCAATACCTCTTTGGATCTAAGTTCCTTGACCATGAATAGCCATCTGGTGATCTTACCCTCTAAATAAGATTCACAGACTAGAAGTGTCTACACTTTCAATGAACCTAAAGGTTCATCTTCTACCAGTCTCTGTATCCTATTTACATTAACATGACCTAAACAAAGATGCCAAAGTAGTATTTAGTTCAAAGAAGAATCTTTCTTTTTAGTGGTAAAAACATAAAAATTATTCACCTCATTGTTTTTTACAGTAGAAATAGAAGGATGTAAATTATAAAGATCATTCACCAATGCACCACGATAGACTAAATGTTACCAACAGGAATTCTGCTAAATCCTAATTAAAGTTAACATAACATCTATCAATCCCCAATCAGGAAATCGAAAACAAGTTCCACCCGATTGGTGGTACATAAAAATGTTCTTCAAAATTAGACTCTTGTATCCACTGAAACCTAGAACTACACCTCCAACTGCAGCAGCAGAAATCTTGGAGTCGTTCCTCATCTGAAGGTGAACCTTGCCATCTCTTAGCCATTTGGTCACTTGGAACCCCCAATGAAAAATTACAGCATGATTAGTGTCTCCTATACCTACATACCAGATTTCCACACGTACAACTGCTAAGCATGATACCACAACTAAAGATAAGGCATTACACGTAGCCTTGTTGTTCTTCCAGCCAGGACTGTCCCTCTTCAAATGCCCCTACTTCTTACAGAAGTAGCATTTACCCTTAGGCACATTTACCTTTGCCCTGGTAATTGATGGCTTCTGTATGTCGTTCATCAGTGCATTTCCCTGTTGCACCACTTTATTCTTATTCTTGCCACCTCTTAGCCTAGAATAAGAATCCTTTTGCACATCAAACACATGTGCTAACTACTTGATAACATCACTCGGCTGCCTGAAATGAATCAGGAAGTGGTTGGAGCATGCTATTGATTTGGGAATCCGCATCGATTTCGGCTCCAAGGACTTTTATCTGGTTTAGAAGACCGATCATCTTCAAAACATGGTCCCTCCCTGGTGTGCCCTATTACATGTATGTTCACAAGACCCATCATGGCAACCTACCTTGCTGCCCGACCTTGCTCACCAAATATTTTGATAAGGCTAAAGATCATATCCGGTACAGATTTCATATACAGATACTTGTTTTTTAAAACATCTGACATAAAAGTCGAGACATAGTAGCGCGCCATCCTATCATCCTTTTACACTATCCCGATAGTGCCAGATTTCTTGATCATAAGATCCATTATTAGAAGCGGGTAGACTAGGATCAAATGACATGAACCAATAGCCCTCAGAAGTTGGGATAGTATTGAGATTCCTTTTCCATAATTAATTTATATTTTTTGAGTATCACCGTAAGTGAATTATAATAATATCCCAATATTATGTCTTGAGAAACTAAAGAGAAGAAAGTTTAATTCTCTAAAAAATTTACGGTCCCTCAACCTTTTAATTTTAAAAGAATTATTGGCACCCCGACTCCTTTGTGATTATGCAGGTCACGTAGTGTAGGCGTTTACTAATTGATCCTTGTCCAGATAGACATACCAAACTATTAATTCTTCTTGGAAAATATCAGAACAAAAACAAGTTGCCTAGTGTCACATAAACTAATTATGCTACAATATGTGGATGTCTAACAGTTAACTAATAAAGAACTAACATGTTTTTATTTCCGGATATATTCCAAGTAATTAAATTTCCAATTACTTTGGTCTCCGCAAATAAAAACAGTGACTCCTTATGGAGAATATTTTTAATTCACGGGTTAAGTGTATAACCATCACACTTAATTTGAAAAAATCTCGTGTCAAAGCACATGGCTCGGTGTGTGTGAGCCCTACTTTGTACAATTTTTCACATTAACTCCTCTCGGAGATTTGTACCGGAGATACCATGATTATAACCCTTCCTTAGGGAGACCAGTCAAGCCGGCACACGAGCTATAATCATATCTCCAATGAACGTGTGACGGAGACCGTAGGATTTATCTATGAATAAACCCTTCTCTCACATAATATTTTAAAAACTGAGGGTTTTAATTTTTTATTTATTTCAAAACATTACAAATATTTTAATTACTAACTAAAAAATCCGATTTTTAATCAATTAAAATATTCCTTGTTTAATTATATTAAAATAAATGAAAACATTTCTTTGTTTAATCCTGCGAAAAGCAATTAATTACCGGGTTTCCCTTAAATAAAATTTTTCTAATTATATATCCACTTAACATTAAATTAAATAAAATAATTATATATTTATTTTTCCATTTTAAAAAAATCGTTTGGATTATTTTATTTCATAAAAAAACTTTTTCCTAGTATTCATTGATTTGTTTAAACCATATATAAAAGAAAAAATAAATTAAATAAAAAATCCATCCACGTAATAAAATAAAATGAATAAATAAATAATTAAAATAATGACAAATTAAATAAACTAAGTCATTATGATCCAGATCCTTCGTTTAATCATATAATATGACGATCTTGGATTAAAGATTAAACGGCTAAGGTTTTGGAACCCTAAACGACCTGTCAAAAACTCGACCTTCTTCCTCTGTCCCCGGACCATCGTCACAACCCTTGATCACCGCTGGAACTGTAAGGACCCGACCTTTATTCATTTTTTATTATATTAAAATGATGTCATTTAGATGATGTTGGTGACTCGGAGTAGTAGGATCGCGGTCCGGTTCTGTTCGGTGGGCGGTTCGGATGAAAATGAGTTAAAATGAGTGAAGGAGACTTGACATACCTTCACTATTTTGGATATAAGTTTTTTCATAATTGAAATTTGGATGCGAGGTTTGGACCATGTGAAAGAGGATTTTTGGGGCTTCGATTTGAACACAAGAACGATCCCGTTTCAATTTCGGATAAAAAAGTTATGCCCGTTTGAAGTTTGCATTTCTGGGCTACTGGAAGGAGCGCGCTCGAAGCGGGCTTTAAGCGCGCTCGAGCGGGGTTCGCAGATCTGGTTTTTAAAAACGAACACAAAGATTGGAGGTTTTGATGGTCTTGGATGATGATTAAAGGCGTGTTTCGTAAGTTTAATCCTCTTAAACCCTTGAATATCTTCTCCTCCTTCTCTTTTCTCACCTTTTTACCATCTCTTTTCATGTTTTATGGCTAGGGTTTCGGTTGGAGCTAGATTTGGAGCATTTGATGGATATCTCACCATTTGGAGGTAGGATCCTACACTAACTTTGAGTAATTTGTATATTTATGTGATTATTTTGTTGGTGGTGTGAGTTTGGTTTAAAACCCTAGAACCTAGGGTTAGATGTTGATTTGGGACCCTAGACTTGTGTAATTTGGGGCTTGATGGTTATTATCAATTTTATTGGATATTTTGAACTATCTTACCTTACTAGTTTGTTAAAAACATGGATTTGGAGCAAACCTACACTTTTAGGCATTCGGTGGATTTTGAGCTTAAACCTAAGAATTAGGGGTCCTTGGATTTGAAGTTCTCGAAATGTGTGTTGATGGTTTTAGAGTATGAAATAGATTATTTAGTGGTCATATGGATTATGCTTGGTGAGAAGCTTTTCCCGTTAAGTTGCGAGAGTTCGGGCTTAATAGGGTATTTAAGCATTTTATTATATGTTTGAACTTTGTTTGGTAATTTAACTTATCTTTGATGCATCCTAGAGTATAGAATTATATATATGTATTTCTCTCTTGCTTAGAGTAGAATTTGTCTATACTCGTGATGTAATGATCATTGGCATAGTGTTGGATTGTGTGTATGTGATCATTTGAAGGATAGTAAATGATAAGGACTCTCGTTTAGGCATATGATATTCCATGAGGGTTAGAGTCATTATAGGACGACACTTATTATAACTTGGGTGAAATCCGTCTATGTTCTTGAAACGAGAACCTTTGATAAATCGTTGTTTGTGTGTATTTTACCTCTTTAAAGGCTAGCGTGTGACAAGGGTTATTTATTGGAATTGTTAAGGTTTTGTGGGAGGCTAGGACTACAATCGGATATTACTCCCTTAACTTGGGTGAGATTTATTTATTATAGTAATGTGACCTTTGGTTAAGTGTTGAAGCTTGGTTGGGAGTTTGAATCGGTGTGTGGGTGATATCCACTTAATGTCGGTAAAATCCATGTGCACGAGTAGCGTGAATGCTAGTTTAAGCCTTGGTTAGTAAATGATTAGTTGGTGATTAAGGTTACCTATTTAATATGCTAGTGTTTAGTGATAAGTAAGAATCATTGTTGAGTGTAATCTCATATTTTGGGTGGAGTTCACACGTTGTAATAAGGATGAGGCTTTCAGGCTAAGTGTTGGTCCACTAGTATGTGCGAGTGTTGTGGGAGGTTGTTGAGGCTTTGGCTACCTAGTTTTTATGCTTGTCTGCCTCTTGGATAGTGGAATTCCCAATTGGGTGAAATTCTCCTTATCGGGTTAAAGTCCTTAAATGTTGGTGACATGGGACATTGGTTAAGTGTAAGCACTTGAAGTGTTGAATAACTAGATTTGGTTAAGAGTGTAGGATGATAGCCGAGACCATCTTCTTGATGCGAAACTCTATAGTTTTGGACTTATGGGTTCGGTTTGTTGGATATGTTTTGAGGCTTAAGGTTTGACTTACCATGTATGGTTTGGGCTCTTGTTTCATAGCTAGTGAGGCTTAAGGCCTATGGCTCACAGTTTATAACCTTGATGCGTGCTTTGAGACTTAAGAAGTTTGAGATGTCATAACTTGTAGATTATGGTCTAAAGTCTATAATTTGTGGTTGGTGGCTTATAGCCTTTTCGTTTGTAGCTCGACGTTAGTCGCGATAGTTGCAGACCTGTAGATTGAGGTTGGTTATCCATGATTGGTAATTGTGGCTCATTGTCTACAACTTGTGGTTTACAGTTTAAGGTTTGTGAAAGGCAAACGGTGGTTAGAATCCTTAAAACTATAACGTTATACCCCTATGTTGTGTTGGAAGTTGATCACAGTTTTGGTGATCCATATGCTCCCTTTTTATAGCCTATGCTTTAGAGCTTAAGGGTTATGGTACTTATGATTTTGATTCTTGTGATATTGGAACCCTGTTGTGAATACTTGTTTATGAGTTATGGTGGTTGCATCCACCTTGGTTGTGTTGCAAGAACCTTGTTGTGGTTATAGTGGTATGGTGGTTATATTCACCTATTTGGGTTGTAAGAACCCTGTTAATATTATGGCATTCGTGGCCTGGATTCTTGTGATGTTAAGTTCACTACTTGTGTACCTTGTACACGGATGTTTATCTATGCTTTTACCTTTTATCTTTGGGACCGGAAGGGGAGTAGGGAGTGGAGTCAAGTCCTCCGACTAGCGTTGAAGTAAGCCGTGAGGTCGGTCCACGTTGAAGTAAGCCGTGGGGGTTGTATAATGGGAGATGGCAAAGGCCTTCCAACTCACGTTGAAGCAAGCCGTGAGGTTAGTCCACGTTGAAGTAAGTCGTGCGGCTTGTACAACCGAGGTTTGACTCGTTCAATACTTCGAGGTTCGTCCTCGGGTGTGTGTGTGTGTAGCGTAAAGTTTACTAGTTATGGTATGTGACATAACTTGTCTACTTTTCGATACATGGTGCTTGGTTTGGATTATTTGTGTATTATTCATTTATATGTATGATCTTAATACTGCATAGTACGAGTATATATATATATACATATATATGCATGGACTCTCTACATAAATTCATAAGGTAGATGTGAGATTCGATTGGATCATAGACTTGATTATGACGCGGAATATGATCATGGTGCATTTGTATGTACATGGTCATACATTTTAATTATGGTTCGAGGAGCCATGTATACTTAGTTATGCTAGACACACCTTTTGGCAGCAAGCTTGGGAGTTAGTCCCGTCATCCTTGTGGTGTAAACGTTGTGGTGGATTAGGATCCCCTCTAGATGATACCTTGTTATTAATTAGCATACATCTTTAGGATAACATTCTTTCATTCCTATATATACCTGTTTGTGATATCTCTATTATTGATATTTGTGTTGTTTGAAGTTGTGACCTTTTCAGGTTGAAGTATGGTCGGACCAGATAAGTTTTGGGGATAACCCCTTAGATCACTCGTGAGAACTGAAAATGTGGGAAAATCGTTTTTACGAAAAAGGGAAATATAATCTTTCTAAGAAATGTTTTCTTAAAACTAGAGACATGTGAATACAGTTTTTCTTAAAAACTCGGAACGTGGTTCCTATTTTATTGGTGTAAAGGTATTAACATGCTTGGCTCATATATTCTACTTCCTTATTCATCTAGTAGTCTACTATCCTACAACCGTGGCTCAGCCACCTTAAAATTTTCCGATTTTCGCAAGGAAGGATCAGCGAGTTGGAGGCATGCGGACAGTTCCATCTTAGTATTTCACATGCACCATGGTGGAGCTTATTATATTTGTTGTATAGCCCATAGTTCTTTTTCGTTAGCTTTATTAGCTATTGGGAGTTGTATTTCCTGATGATAGTTGTAGCTTCCTTTCATTAGAGTTATTGTTATTTGTTGGGTTGTATGGCCATAAGGCCCTTTTATATTTCGGTTGGTTAGCATGTTGGCAATAGCCAGCTTATTTCTCTGGGAGCTTAGCAGATTATTCATTATGGTTTTGTTTGTGAGTTGTAAGTGCATTGGAGCCACCCACCTTGTATACTGAGATTTGAGATGCTTGTTGTAGCTTAGATTAGCCTAGTTTTGCCGCTTGTGCGAATTATTGATATTCTGATTGTCCAGGTGCATTGTTTACAGGTTATTGAGAATTTTGGAAAGTGCCAAAAATAAGGGAAACTCTGCCAAAATTTCTAAAAATTTCCAAAGTTGGATTATTTGAAGTTTAAGATGCATGAGTAACCTATCATTCTTTTGGACAATTATGTTGGATGGTTATTGGATTAAGGTCAGGATGTTACACTTCTTGCATAGCAAGAATCTAAGCTTCATCGTCAATGGCTTCTTCTATGTTACTAGGTTCAATGAGGGAGACAAATGCAATGTTAGAATGCTCATTTTAAAATCTAGCCCTAGTAGTTACTCCGCTAGTAGGATCACCTAAGATTTGGTCTTTAGGACGATTGTGGACCAATCTCCAAGCATGAGGAAGTGAGGTGGATCCATTTGTTGGATTTTCACTCTCTTTTGGATCCTTTTGGTCTTCTTCCTTAGGTTCATCTCCCTTTAGGTCGATTTTATCTACCCCATTTTCAATTAAGTTTAGATCATCAAATTGATCATCTTTTGTAGAGAAAGGGTTGGACTCATCAAAATCTACAGGCATAGACTCCTCTACAACTAAGGTTCTCCTATTATACACCCTGTATGCTTTGCTCGTTAATGAATATCCTAGAAATATGGCTTCATCACTTTTAGGATCAAACTTTCCTAGGTTGGTTTTATCATTTAGCACATAACACTTGCAACCAAACACACAAAAATAAGCAATGTTGGGCTTGCGCCCCATCCACAATTCATAAGGTGTTTTATTCAAGTATTTCCTAATAATTACTCTATTCATCACATAACAAGATGTACTAATAGCATCAGCCCAAAAATATTGTGGGAGCCTATGTTCATTTATCATAGTCCTAGCCATTTCTTGAAGGGATCTATTCTTACATTCAACTATTCCGTCCTGTTGAGGGGTCCTAGGTGCGGAGAAGCTGTGTGCAATTCCGTGTTCATCACAAAAAATTTCTGTCTTCATTTTCAAATTCTCTACCGTGATCACTTCTAATACTAGTTATAGTATAACCTTTTCCGTTTTGGATCATACGGTATATTTTAGCTAGGTGTGTGTGTGCTTCATTCTTGTGAGTAAGAAACATCACCCAAGTAAATCTAGTGTAATCATCAACTATCACAAATGCGTACACCTTGCCTCCCAGACATGCCACTCGAGTTGGTCTAAAAAGATTCATGTGAAGAAGTTCTAGTGGCTTAGAAGTGGAGACATGCTTTTTATTTTTAAAGGAGGTTTTCTTTTGTTTGTCTAATTAACAGGCATCACAAATTTTATCTTTTGTAAAATTTGATTTTGGTAAACCCTTCACTAAGTCCTTTTTAAAAAGTTTAGAAATCAAATCCATACTAGCATGTCCTAATGTCCTGTGCCATAGCCAACTCTCTTCTTCATGAGCAACAAAACATTTTATATTTTGGAGTGATAAATCATCTAGACTAATGGTGTACACATTATGATCTCTATGAGCTATAAATGCAATATTATCATTATGCTTAACAATGTATTTATTTTCCCTAAAAGATACATCATATCCACTATTATATAACTGGCTAATACGTAACAAATTATGCTTTAAACCATCAACTAATAACACATTGTTAATGTAAATGGATGAAGGATTACCTATGTTACCGATGCCAATTACCTTACCCTTCTTGTTGTCTTCGAAGGTCACATGCCCTCCGTCTTTGGTCTTCAAGCAAGCAAAGAAGCTTGCATTCCCCGTCATATGCCTTGAACATCCGCTACCAAGGAACTATCTATCCTTGGAAGAAACCACCTGCATAAAAGTTAGGTGGAGCAAAAGTTGGTCCCAGTTTATCTTGGGTCCATAGGGGTTTGGATAGAAGTGCATATGTGGCATATATGGGTGTATGTGAGGGAAATGTGGACCAAAGTGTCCATGTGTAGCAAGGTGTGGTCTTTGAGGCCTTGGATAAGGTCTTTGTGCAAGTTTTCTGTTAGGTGGCCGAAAATGTGCAGCAGCCTTTTGAGGCTTTGTATTAATTGGTTTTGATCTTTTGGGGATTTTTGGTGGAGTCACCCTTTTTAATCCAAACCTTATTGGTTGGCTTCTTTCTTTTTAGTCTAGTATTGCAAGAATGAATGACACGCCCCTTTTCCCCACAAAAAATCACATTTTAAGACTTTAGGCATTGAAGCTTTAACAAAGAGATTTTTCAAAACTGTTTTGTTTTCATGTGGGCTAAAACCCAAACCTTCTTTGTTAAAGGTTCATTTAGTACCAAGAATCGTATATAAGTATTTCTCCCTTTGGGTGAATGTAGTTATTGTAGGTCCGGGTACAAAACCTAGAAGGAGGGGGGGGGGGGGGGGGGGGGGGA